>QEPC01006704.1:41882-67504 GCA_003113815.1 Sphenodon punctatus | reverse complement strand
TTTTATTAGCGATTCTTTTAGATAACCCTAATCCGGATATCATCCGGAAGGTAGCGCTGTTTTTGTTAAGTGCTGTTCAGCTTAGAATTAGATTTTTAAATAGCAATTATCCAATATAAGTAACTGTCAATTCTGTACAACAGTGTGGTTGGAAATTTGCTCACTTACCAGATATGATGTATTTTATGTATGATTTGTATGTTTGTTTGCTATGATTGTAGATCTCGCAATAAATGATTTTGATTTGATTTACCATTTATTGTTTACCGTGTTTACCTGCTACCTTGGGTTTTTACTGTTTATCGGTTGTATCGGTATTGCAATTTACCATGTGCCATGTTTACCAGTTACTGTGATTTTCCATTTTCCATGTTTATTGATTATTGGTTTATTAGTTACCATTTTTATTGGTTATTAGTTAATTGGTTTATTACCATGTTTTTTGGTAACTGGTTTATTGGTTATTTGTTTTTTATTGGTTATTGTTCTTTTATTGGTTAATGGTTTATTGGTTTATTACCATGGTTTATTACCATGTTTATTTGTTATTTGTTTTTTGTTTATTGATTTTTTATTCATCCCATCTCCCGTGGCAAATGCCCGGAAGAACAGCCAGGTCTTACACTTTTTACGGAAAGAGGGGAGGTCAGTGGTCAGGTGGACCTCAAATTGGAGGGAGCCCCACAGCTTTGGTGCAGCCACCAAGAATGCCTTCCTCATGGTCGACACCTGGGAAACCTGCGGGACCTCAAGAAGGGCGCCCCTGGCCGACTGAAGAGGTTGATTCAGAATCCAGAGGGTGAGGCGGTCTTGAAGGTAGGTGTGGTCCAGGCCATTTAGGGCTTTAAAGGTTAACACCAACACCTTGAAATGGGCCGAGAAGATTATTGGCAGCCAGTGCAGAGAATGGAACACTGAAGTAATGTGCTTGCGTTGGCCCGTCCCCTTCAGGAGATGAGCCTTTGCATTTTGCACCAGCTGCAGTTTCCAGACCATTATCAAGGGTAGTCACACGTAGAGCACATTACAGTAGTCTAATCTTGAAGTAATAAAAGCATGGATGTTTGTGGCCAGGTCTGGATTCAAGTGGGTTGTGATGGGTGATTTACTTCTCGTTTCCCACCTCCTCCTTGTGCAGTCTTTATTTAATTTATTTATTTTTATTTATTTAATAAATTTCTCTCCCGCCCCTCCTGCAACGCAGCTCGGGGCGGCTTCCAACATTAAAATCATAAAAATACAATAAAATACAAAATATTTTAAAAACCTTAAATATGAAATATAAATATAACTCACAGGGCCAGACAAAACCAACACAAATGGGTAGGGGACTAAACACCCCCCTCCCCGCCCTCCCTCCCAAAGGCCTGAGCAAACAGCCAGGTCTTACAGTTCCGCCAAAATGTTAAAAGGCTTGGGGCCAGGCGAGCTTCCTCCGGAAGGGAGTTCCACAGCCGCGGTCCCACCACCGAGAATGCCGTCTCCGTCGTGGCCCCCCGTTTAACACGGGGGACCTCCAGGAGGGCACCCCCGGCAGACCGCAGGAGCCGCTCCGGGGCGCGAAGGGCGAGGCGGTCCCTAAGGTCTTCCAGGGTTCCAGCATGTCTCCTCTCGGTTAAAGTATATATCAGGCCATTGGATGAGATCATGCATAGATTTGAGATGTGCTGTTATTAATGTGATGATGACACCAAAATCTTATCTTTTTAATCCAACCCAGGTCCTGCAGTCTTGGTGATTATTCAGTGCCCAGTCAAGTTTGAAGAAGACTGTGGTCTGGTTCCTCAAAACAACCCCGTCATAGGGAAATGAAGACAGACATCTAGCCCTTTAGATCAGAGGTGGGGAACGTCAGGCCCAAGGGCTAAAGGTGACCCTCGGCAAGTTTTTATGTGGTCCCTTTCCAGTTCCTGGATCTGGCCCCTGGATCCATTCTCTACCCACAAGCACTGAAAAACTGAGCTCATGATAATGGAACAGAGAGGAAGACATGCACAGAAGGGTAGGGGACAGATCCATGGCACAGATCCATGATCTGGGTCCTCCTTTTCTTGAATAAAGAAATCCCTGCCCCCAACCTCAATGTGGCCCTTGTACTAATATTCAATGTGGCCCCCAGTACAGAAAATGTTCCCTGCTTTTGATAGCTATTTTGTAGAGAAGCAAAATATATGCTCATTGAAGTTAAAAACTTGTGTCAGAAATCTTGATGGCCTGGACATGAAGAATATTGGGAGCTTCAACACACATTCCCTACCCATGAAAACATAAATCCTAGCCACACCCCCATCAGGAACCTGTTGCTGAGATAAGACCTGGCTTTGGCCAAAGACTGAACAGAGTCAGAGGTCCGGAGTCCAGGGCATCATGGAAATCTAGTAATTCACTATCCATTGGGGCAGGCAAGAGGCGAAGACTGATAATATCAAACCAGGGGTCAGAGTCTAAGGAATCAGTCCAAGCAGAGTCCAGATTTGGGCAGAAGCAGTAGCAGCTGGGGTCCAGAAAGTGAGGCAAGGAGGCTGATGGATCCAGGACACTGTCCAGTTGTTCAGGAGAGGGGTTTTCTGTGACCCAGAAAGCTATATAGGAATCTATCAGGGTGTGGGTCATCAGGAGCCTGAAAGGATGGAGCCAAGCTTGCACAAAGCCATAGAGTTGTGCTTCCAGTGCTTCACTGAAGCATCCTCGTGGCAATGTGAATCCCACTGCTGCCAATGAACCCAAAAGGTCAGGGTTCAAAGCCTATGTTCCCCTTGCATCCACCCTCCTTTGACCTCACTTTGCCTGTGACAAAACCGGAACCCTGCCTGCGATAGTACTGGTGATCTTGCACTTGAAAAAACAGAGGATAGATCACCTGTGGTGTTGAAATCCTAGGTTAGTTGTGTGCTCTTCCAACCTTGTTTGGAAGGTTGGTATAGAGCCTTACTTGGGCCAGAAAATTTTGTCCACACCTGACTGCCTTGGACCCAAGCCTTATGCAGCTGGGCTTTTCTGAGATCCAGCTGTACATGTCCAAGCGCCCCTCCTCCCCCAAAGCATCAAGATTTTGTGACTTTTCCAGACTATGCCACAAAGAGGTGAGGCATAGACATTCCCATGCTCCTTTCTAATGTGGGTCCATCACCAGAGAGCACCATGACAGCATGGTGTTCCATGATAAACAGGTCCTAGGCTCCTGCAGCTGGGAAGCCGGACCCAACTCAAGCCTAAGAAGCCTGAGGTGGGAGAGCACCCACCATGATCTGAGTCAGATGGGATGTTGGGTTGCTGGCCTCTAAGGTGGTGTGTGTGTGTAGGTATGCATGTTACAGCAAGTTTTAACAAGGCCCCTTTAGGATAGAGACACTATGCAAGGGACCAATGAGTGCTTGCATTAATCTGCAATTGCTTAGGATTTTGGCATTCATGAGTGTTTTAATAAATGATACCAAGCTGTGCTACCAGTTACCTGAGAACTTGTTATCCTTACTTGAGTTAAAAGCCTGAAAGTGACATTAGGGAGTGAAAGTAAATGGGAGTTTTGCCACAGCTTTTAATGGGACAGGATTTCACCCAGAACATGTTTCTCAGATCTAGACAAATGGAATGTATTGTTACTTCATTTGCTTTTCTACATCAGTCCATTGTGACTGCATGAAAAATAAGGCAGATACACTGCTAATTGACAAATTTCTTCTTCATTTGCTGTACGTTCCATCTTTTAAGCTGTGTTTGCTATCTTTTTAGACAGGTCTGCCCCTTAAAACAGATTATATGACATTTAACAAGATAGACTCATTCATTACCACAGAATCCATGTCATTTCCTATTACCTCAAATTAGATTGTTAATACACATTTTATTTGTAATGTACCATTTAACACACACATCATTCATGTTGCTTGTTGTTTAATTGTTTTTCAAAATGAGATGAACACATTTAAATACAGGGATCTACAGGAGCAACTACAAGGGGCAATGTAACTGGACTCCAGCTTCAGGGGGTGGTCAGTTGCTGCAGGAGCCATCCCTATTCAGAACACATAAGTGGCACAGTCAGGTAGTCATGGAGAGTTTTCTCTCCTTTTTTAATGAATCTACAATCCTCTCCACATTAGGAAATCAAACAAAAAGTCAAACAGCCAAACAAACAAAAAAGTTCCCAAACAATCCAACCTTTGTTCTTGCTAGAGCTGGAGCATCCTGCTCCATGTCCAGCTGATGAGGCCTGTCTTAGCAAAGAGACCTGGTGGACTTCCCTGACTCCTCTCACTGATTCCTTGGCAGCTTTGAGGGTGATCCATGGTTTAACTCGCAGCTCCACTGAAGCCTGTTACCACCTGGATTATTCACAGTCCTCTAGAATCTTTAAAGGGGCTGGCCAAGGCTCGAGGGCAGGATAAAAACCTGCTTCCTTACCTTTGCGGTCTATTGACTAGGCTCCTGCAAGTTGGAGACCTCCTGTACTGCTGTACTGCAAACAAATCTGTCCCCAAGAGGCTCAGGGCAACTCACAATCCATGCACAAAGATAAAAACATTAAACATGCATACAATTAAAACCACCCTCCCTCAAATCGCCACCCTCTCCAATAGCCCCACCTAACAAACCTCACCTGTCCCTGTCTGCCAAAGGCTTTTCCAAATAAAAATGTTTTATTAATTTATTAATTTATTTATTTATTTTTATCTATATCCCGCTTTATCCCTGAAATCTCAGTGTGGCACACAAATATATAAAATATAAGTATAAAATAAATAATTAAAACCCCACATAACTAAAAACACCTCATCACCCTCCCTCAAATGTATCCCTGCTCATTGAATGCCTAGAAAAAAATATATATCTTACAGTGCATCCGGAAGACATTTAAACTAGGACTCAAGCAAGCCTCCAAGAGGAGGAAGTCCTAAACCTGTGGGACAGCCACCGAGAATGTCTCTCTGCGGGCCCAAGTCGTGTGAAACTGGGCCAACGATGGAACCCACAAAAGGGCACCCTCAGTAGATCTTAAACGTCATGAAGGAATATAAGGAGAAAGGTGGTCATTCAGATATGTAGGGTATTGAACCAACTGTGGAAGTTAGCTAGGCTTCGACTGAAACAAACCTCCTGGGGAAAGTAGTTCCACAACATGGGGGCAGCAACAGAGAATGCTCTTCTGCACACCCCTGCCCCACAGACAAGGGTAACATATGGAACATACAGGAGGGTGCCTCTGGATGACTGTAGAGGCCACAAAGGTACATGGTAGGATAGACGGGCTTTCAGATATATGGGACCCATACCATTTAGGGTTTTAAAGGTCAAAACACGCACCTTGAATTGTGCCCGGAAAGCAATGGGTAGCCAGTGCAGACCTCAGAGCACTGGTGTAACGTGTTCCCAGCAACCTGTCCTTGAAAGGAGTCGAACTGCTACATTCTGCACCAGCTGCAGCTTCCCAACAGTCACCAAGGGCAGCCCTATGTAGATTGCATTGCAGTAATCTATCCTCAAGGTGATGAAGGTGGGGATGATAGTGGCCAGATCTGAATCAGGCAGAAAAGGCCGCAGCCTTTCATCAACTCCTCACCAGATGGAGTTGATGAAAAGTGCTCCTGCCCACGGCCACTACCTGACAATCCAGGCACAGCGAGGGATCCAAAAGCACTCTGAGGCTGTGAACCTGATTGACCAGAGGGGGCTGGACCCCATCAATGACAGGTGTCCCAATCCCCTCCAAGTCACAAGGCCAGCCGACCATCACCTGTCCTTGCTTGCCCATTTGACAGACAGGGACAGGCACTTCAGTCTTATCAGGATTCAGTTTCAGTCAGCTGATCCTCATCCAGTCTCCAACAGCAGCTGGCATCAGGTAAGCACCAAGACTGCGGGACCTGGGTCAGATAAAAGAGAGAGGTAGAGCTCAGTGTCATCAGCATATTGATGACACCTCACCCCAAACCTCTGAATGACCTCACCCAGTGGCCTCAGATACACATTGAACAAGAGTGGGGAACAGAATAAAAACCCTGCAGGACACCATATGGAAGATCCCAAGGAGACAATGAACAATCACCCATTGCCACCCACTGGGACCTCCCAGACAGGAAACAGCAGACCCACCCAAGAACAGCACCCCTGCCAGCTCCCACAGTCATGTCAACAACAACTGTAGCAATGGTCACAGAAAGATCTAATAAGATCAACAAGTTAGAATTCTCTTTGTTCTATGTTTAGGCGCAGTTCATCGACCAAAGCCAGAAGCGCCGTCTCCCTGCAAGACCCAGGATGAAAACTTGACTGAAACAGGCCCAGGAATTTGACAGCAAACTCTTTCTTTGCAAGTTGTAAGTGGGTATGTAAATTATGTGACAGACAACAGGAGCAGTGGTGGTGGGTTATCATGCTTCACTTGGTAACATCTTGTGATAACAAAAAGAAAATGACCCCTGCACTGGTGGAAGAAGACATGGGATACAAGAATTTGGATGAAATTGTCCGCAACTTTATTTAACCAATAATAATATTCTGGATGAGTAGCATGTATGTGTCCAGGTCCAATGCATCCCTAAATTCTTGCTCTCTGCACAACTAGCTTGCCCCATTCGAGTGTGGGTGTGTGTGTAGGAGAACTAGTAGGAGCTAGTGTGGTGTAGTGGATATGGTTCAAAGCTCACCCTAGCCAAAGAACTCAATGGGTAGCTTTGGGACAAGTCATAATCTCTCCGCCTCCGTTCCCCATCTGTAAAATAGGACTGTGTGTGTGTCTGTATTCCCCTTACCCTTCTCCATCTTAGATTGTAAGCCCACTGGGAAGACACCTGTCTCTGAAATTCTGTGACTGTAAAGTGCTGGACATGCCTAGTAGTGCAATTGAAATGATAAGAAGCAGTGGGGAAGGGTTAAGCTAGGGATCCTTAGACAGTAGGATCCCAAGGAATGGTGTAGGGTGCCTGAACACATTAGGGACTGCCAATACCCTGAGAGGTGGTGCTGCTCCCATCCTCCCCTAGGCCTATAGATGTGCGCAAAGCCACAGGTTGATAATGCTGGCATGGCTATGATGCCCTCCCCCCAGCATAATTTCTTATGGAGGTGCCGTACTTCTCTCCTGTTTCCTAAATACACTCCCCCCACACACCCCTTTGCACTGGACTTCTGATTAAATTGCGACAAGAAACATGAAACAACCTGGCTAAAACTCACCCATGAGGGAGATGGCACTGCAAAGAAGGTTAAAAAACCCACAGCTGTGCAAACCAATTGTCACTGGAAGAAAAAAATTCCTTCCTAGCCCCAAATTGAAGGTGGCCAACTAAACTTGCAGTTCCAGTCTAAGGAGATGGGTAAGTGGCTGCTTTTTAGAACCCAACTGAACCCCAAGCACCTGCTGCAACGATTTGCAGGGAGGAGTCAGGCAATGTGCCCCACTCCTTGAGCTAACTTGGCTAAGCCTCCTCCTCCAAGCCAAGTGTTCCCTCTTCCTCTAAAGGTAAACGAGGGCAAATACCCCTCCTCCTCTCAAAGATAGGTGCCAGATGGCCATTATGATGGAAATTTCTTTCAGTCTTAGACTAAGCATCCTGTGGCCATATAGGTTTTGAGAAGTTTGGGCCATTTAAAGCTACTTATATGTATTTAAAGGAAAAGGATAATCAGTTTCTGTCTTCACACAAAAATCTGCACATATATATCTTCTATGAGTGAAATTTTGTTATCTCAGGAAATGGAATCAGCTTTCCGACCATTTCCTGATACCAATGCAATTTCTCAATTTTAAAAATACCACAAAATACCATCCTAATTTAACGGCTTTGCATTTACCATTTACTGCATACTGCATACCATTCATTGATCGCTTACTACATTGCTGAGGGTCCTGTTTTACTTCCCCTCTGTTCACTCTACTGCATTTCTGAGCCAATCACTGTGCAAATAGCCCACCCCTTAACCTCACCCCAGTGGCCCTTAACCTCCATTCCAGTACCTCCTATCAGAACTGTTGTTCTATGTTATATCTTTTGCTTTGACTAATCTGCAACTGGATTTCAAATTGGTAAAGGAATCTGCATACCAGCCAATGCGTGACAAAAAAGTACAGGGGAAATGGAGTTCAGTGAAGATAGAGGAAATGTGGTATGGAATCGGTATTACCTCTCAGGATTTGAAAATGATGGCAAAGTGGTAAATGGCGAAGTAGCAAATGGGATCCTGGTAAGCACATTATTGGTAAACTTAGCAACAAAATGTTGATCATCTCGAGTACTGAGAGGAACTTGATTTCATCAAGTTGGTATTGGAAACCAGAATATCAATGGAAATTCCTGTTTTTGCAAAATCTCTTTAAAGGTCTAATATCCTCCCAATTTGATCATCTAGTCTTGAAGAACTTTATGCAACTTACAATTAAGTTAGGTACAATTTGACAAATGATCAGGAGAAAAGCCTTTTCAAAGTAACTTGAGTTTCACACAGTTAGAAAGGAAAGCACAACCGAGAGATGGAGAGGAGGAGAGAAAATAAAACTTTACAATAGAGAGATGCAGAACCACTACCCTAGTTTCAAGTATTGTTTATTTTTGCTTGGCTGAAGTCCTCATATCACTTACTGTGGAGTAATCTGAATGACTTCAGCGAGGTTTCTGGCTCTTGGGAAATGAACACAGATCTGTCTAAAATTTTGCAAAAGGCACTTGACTTTTAAATGGATTAAAAAAAAACTATATTTGCATAATTTGAATATAAATCATATAATCTAGGATGTGGCAGAATAAAAATTTGGGGTTTATTTCAAAGGAACATTTATCTCCATTTTGCATATTGATATAAACTCTGTTTAAACTTTAAAAAACTAAAATGAAGAATCTTTTCACAGTGGTGGACGGAGTTATGGTGCACAGGACCTACTTGAACTAGGTATCAATCTCAGGTGCCCTACTACTAGCTTCAGTGCTCCTGGTTGAGATCCCTCCCACTGGTTCCCAGCTCTAGGGTACTTCAGCAACTGGACTCGGGAGTAGAGAGAAGTACTCCCCTTTAGAGAGAGCCTTGGTGCACTGGAGGAACTCTTTTAGCCCATCTCTTCCATAAATACAGTACCTTGGTCCTGCTCTCCACCCCAGAGGCAATCTCTGTGAGCCTGATCCCTGTCTGTACACCATGACTTGAGAATAGCTTGTGATTTACTAGTACATTTTGTGAGGAATGTGTCAGTCAGTTACAGATCCAATTTGGACCCCATAGGTTACATTCCTGGGTCCTAAAAAGGTATGCATTATCTGTCCCCTGAATCACTAGCGATGTGCGAACACGGAAGTTCGGAGTTCGGACCGAACTCGACTAGTTCGGTCAACCGAACCAAACATCTCAACTGAACTCGAAATTGACCAAACTGTTTGGTCGAACCCGAACCAGTTTGGAAGGCCAAAAACAGCTTAAAACACCAGTTTTGAATGTATGAATTTGGTTTGGAAGTTCGGAATTTGACTGAACTCGACTAGTTTGGTCGACCGAACTGAACTTTTGAACCGATCTCGATTTTTGAACCGAACCAAACCGAATTTCCAAACTCGGTTCTGTTCGCACATCCCTATGAATCACTGTCCCACAGTGGCTTTGTAAACAAATTGGGTGGGACACAATGCCTCTTTGCAGACAGGCATTTCGTGTGCTACCCAGCCAATCTGTAAAATTTAGGTAGCCGAGTATAATTGGACTCATTCTCCAATACTAAATAGTGCAAATGACACATTTTGTACTTAATGGTTGCAGGGATTGCACCTGACACTCCCTGAAGGGGAAATACTGCAAGAGCTTTTACAGATCACATACTATGGCATTTTAGTAAACTCTACAATTAGAAGATTGAAGGAAGCTAAAAATAAACTAAGAAACATAGCACAAGAGGTTAACAAATGGGCTTCAGAAGTGTATACAGTTTCAAAGACCTCATGGTGGGACATGTTTAAAAGACTTTTCACTGGAGGTGGACAGGACTTTTGGAAAAGTTCTATTGGTCTCATTCTTATATGTATCCTCTCATTTATCCTATTTGTTTTCCTTCACTTTTGTTCTTTTTGCATGAAATCAACACAACATTTCTCCTTTCCCATTTCTACTATTAGTACAAACTCCATTACTACAAACACGTTAGTAGGGCTGAAGCAGTAACTCCTTTTTCCGTTTTCCTTTTTATTGTGCCATTTTGGAATTGCCCACGGCTTTATGCAGCTATTCCGCTGACATTCCATTAATTCTGCTGGCATTCCAATAATTCAGAAACTGTCAGAACAATCTCAGAAACTGTCAGAACAAGCATTGTTCCACTACTTTGCAGTGCCGGTGGAAATTTCAGAGGATAGAAACTGTTGGAACAAACATTTTTCTACTATTTTTGCAGCTGGTGGAAGTAGCAGAATGAAAGTAGCGGAATGGACGTATCTTTCGCACCAGGTCGTTCATTGTGGAAGAACTGTATCTGTTGGAAAAAGTTACCACAGCAGCTTCCTGTTTCAGCCCTACACATGAGAAACTGCATCAGGGCAGGTAAAATACCCCTATCTTCTGTAATTCCTAAGCAGTTCCTGCTGATTGGCAACACAAGGGTTTCTGAAGATGAGGTATAAATGATTAACCTTTGTGGTCTGTAATATATATGGACACTATTGGCCAAGTACCCAAGGTTGTGTCCAAACTCATAGGAAACATTTTGCATTGGAAACTACATGGCGTTGGACAGATACCTATATTAAAAAGGTGGTGGGGGGGAGAAAAAAGACACGTGAGAATGTCAGGGATGTACCGTTTATCTATAAGTTAGGGTGCCTTTATATGTGGCACCAGCACACCATGGACAACACAGTTAGAAACACAGAATCATGGGTAGCATACAGTAGTTAAAAGCACAGTATTATAGGTAGAAGGTAGAAATGCTGAATCCATGTAATTTTAGTAAGACTGCCAAAGATGGCATGGAGCCCTCTGAAATGCAAACTCAGAGCTGGGCCTCACAGTAGGGGTGGGACATCAGGACAAATACCAGGTACCGGTTTTACCAATTCCCAGATTTAAAAAAAACGGCTTACCGGATTAATACCGGTTTACAGGTACCGGATCTTTTAGATTAATTTCAATGGGGAACTGTCCCCACTGAAATCAATGAAAAAAAACAAAACCCTCCCCCCTCCCCGAGTCTAGGCTGCGCGTGTGGAAGGGGGGGACACCCACACCCTGCCCAGCCTGTATTTAAAGTTAAACAACAACAAAAATTCCCCTAAGTCCCTAGTGCGGGCTTCAGGCCGCCTCCTCCCGCTGGCGAGTGCGACCCAGAGCCAGCCAGCCAGCACCAGCAGCAGGTAGGTGTACCAGTACTGTACTGATCCCTGGAGTGGGGGGTGGTTTAACACCTCCCCCACCCCAAGGATCACCCTACCTCCCCACCCAGGGATCGCCATTGCCTACCTTGAGCTCCGGGCGGCGGCGGCGGCGGCGGTGGCGGCAGCGGTCTGGAGGTTTCAGCGCTGGCTGTGGGACTGCTGGCTTCAGCACGCTACTAGGCCTTCCAGGGAAACCCGGAAGTTCACCGGAAGGCCTAGTAGCGTGCTGAAGTCAGCAGCCCCACAGCCAGCGCTGAAGCCACCGGACCACTGCCACCGCCGCCCGGAGCTCAAGGTAGGCAATGGCGATCCCTGGGTGGGGAGGTAGGGTGATCCCTGGGGTGGGGTGGGGTGTTAAACCACCCCCCATCCCAGGGATCAGTACAGTACCAGTACACTTATCTGCTGCTGGTGCTGGCTGGCTCTGGGTCGCACTCGCTGGCGGCAGCTCAGAGCCCGCAGGACTTAGGGGAATTTTTGTTGTTGTTAACTTTAAATCCAGGCTGGGAAGTGTGGGTGGGGGGTGTCCCCCCTCCCACCCATGCAGCCTGGACTCAGGGAGGGAAAGTGTTTGGCTTTTTTGTTTGTGTTTTTCTTTACATTGCGGTCATTCATTTGAATGGCCGCAATGTAAAAAAATCCGGTAAGAGAATCTGGTAAATTACACTGGATTACTGGGTTTAATCCGATACTGCCGGTACACCAAATACCAGGCAGTATCGGATACCGGTAGATCCGGTAGCCCCACCCCTACCTCACAGTAAGGTGATGTGAACAATAAATCCACGTTATCTGCATGATACCATGAGGAATGGACAAGTACAACATGACATGTAGAGGTCAGCAGGTACAAAGAGAAAAGACCCTAGATGTACTCAAACTGGGGCGGCTTGTTGGTTTCCATGGTAATTAACCATAGCAGCTAGGTACATGTGATGAAAGGATCCACTTAGGATGGGGACATGTCAGTGTAAGATGGATGAATATGTGAGCAAAAAATAGAAAAAAACTAGGCTCTGGGACGTGTGCCAGCCCACCCGATGTACGTTGTATGTGTGCTCCATGCCCCTCTGCAGAGGTAAAATAAACAAGTCCATATTGCTTACTGAACAGTCTCATCTCAGTCTCTGAGTGCCTGACAGTGTGCTGCTTTTTCTCTTTTCTATTGAACTTGTACCCTAGACACCAGGTGATACCAACATCATGTTACCATCCAAGACAACATATTTCAAACTACATCTTGACAACCCCTGATCTACAGCAAAAAATTGATTAGAATGAAACACCAAACCAAAGGCAGAAAAGATGACAGGTGTATCCTTGTGGTCTGCCATGTCTATTACAGATTGATTTTGAAGCCCCTTACCCTACCACACATGATATGCATGGTTCAATTAAGGAAGAAATAATTTAGCTATAATAATAGAAGCCCTTCTCCCAATCTCTATGATTAAACAGCAGTGAAATTTAAAAGCCTAGTGTTCTTAATTTAGAAAATGTTGCCCATGCAACTTTAATTCATCTCCCTTGTGTGTATGTATTATGTCAGTCTTGTCTCTCTTGACCCTGGGAGAGGCAGGGATACAACTCCTCTGTCTAGGGTCCCACACTGCTGTCCAGCACTAAGCATTCAAAATCAGGAAATTGGCTTAAAATCATGAACTTTGAGAAGGTAATAAATGTTACTTTCTTTATACTTGCCTTTTGATGTGTCTTTAGGAGCCAAATTTCCATGCCTTACCAAGCGGTCCAAGTCCTTTGGCTGCCTCTCTCCACCACACAAATCCCAACTCAGGGCCTACTCAGAATAAGATGGCATGGGTGGGAGGAGGAGGGAACTCCTGCATCCTGTTTATCAGCTGATCATAGAACTCATAATTTAGAAACTACACAAAAAACATGTTGTTTTCAAAATATCTTTAGCTGATATTTTCTATGGATTCCTTTCTGGTTAACTTTCGGAGCTCACTATCCCCCCCGCCCCCATACAATCTTACACTGGATTCCCTGGCAGGCTCTTCCTTACAAATTTTCTCTGGGCCCATGTAAAATGTTCATAGATGATGTGAAAGTGACAGAGGTCAATACAGCACCTATCAGTCAATGGATGTCTTGTGACAACTATAACAAATGCTAGAAATGGATTGCTAGAACCCAATGTCTAGGCTCATGAGACTATAGTTCATACCACTGCTTGGCACTAGTAGCTGGTTCAGATAGATATGATTGTATAATATGTTTTTGAATGGCAGCATATTCTCTTGCTATTCAGCACAGTGGAACCAGGTACACAGTGTACCATACACTGTGGAAAGCAGGATAGAATAGCCTCATCCTGGTCAAGACACTTGTTCTCTCAATAATAATGTTTAGTACAACCTTTTTCAATTTCTGATCCTACAATCCAAAATGCAAAGCAGAAGAGTTAACATGAGCAACTGGGGTTTAGCAATCCACAGCCATCTGTTGTTCTTCTCTAACAATCCAAGTCAATCATATTATCATTTCAGTCTTCTCAGTAAAGCTCTTTGCAAATATCAAGAGAGACAAGAAAGGAAATTAGCGGCCATTCGAGGGGATGATTAAAAGATAATTCAATTCCATTACCGAATTCCTTAACGCTGTGATAAATCTCTCCCCAATACTTTTTGTCCAAGTGCAACATCTATTCAGACCATAACAGAAAACAGCATAGTTCATTTAAACATCCTCTATATTGTCAGAATTTTTTTAACTAAAGAAAGTCATTGACTTTATTGCTAGTGTACGTAGGATGAATAATTCAGAATGAAAGCAGGTTCAGCATAGTAATAAAATTACATGAATCAAATTGTGGTTGCTGAAGCCAATCACACAAAAGTTTTGCAATTTCTCCCTTATTTGCTTACATCTGTAGTCCTTATGTGGCTTGAATGTGCAAAGTTTATAAGCTATTGCAGGTAATTTTATTTCCTACTTTTGATATGTTATTTGGAGTCATTAAGATAGACACAATCAATGATAAAGGAAGTATGCTAGCAGTAAGCAAACCTGTCTTAAACCTTGTCTGAATATAGAGATGGATGTGTCTAAAAAAAAATGTCAGCTCCTGGGTTTGATTCAACTAGGATTCCAAAGAAAAATGATAATGTGTTTGGATATTTTCTCCACTTTAAAGTCAGATTTTTAAAAATGTTTGATTTTCTATATATTTTTAATGTGCTTAGCCACAGCTTGGCCGAAACAGACTGGATAATAGCAAAATTATCCCTGCACCAAATGTGCTCACATGGTTAAAAGCAATAAACTGTTTGTCTGACTCTATCCAATATATTTTCCTGTTCTTGTTTAACATACTGTGGGTGCAGCTACGTGAGCTGGAATGGCCCAAACCTCTGTGTGGCACTTGGTGGACAATCACTGCCACCACACGTCAGGGCTGGGGCAGTGAGCAGGGCAGACTATCCTCTGCCTTTCCCGCCCACAACCCCGGCAGGGAATCCAGGTGGGAGGGCCACTTTCAGAGGTTCCACAATGCCCCAGAGTGGGCCAAGGCCCAACCACATGGGCGTCCGTCCAGCACAGCACACACACCCCAGCCCACCTGCCATCCCACCCGTGGCCATGACGTGGCTGTGTGGGAATGGAGGTGTGCTACCATGTGTTGTGTCACCTTACCCCATTTTCAGTAAGTCTTCAATGCACTGCATCCCCAACCTTTTCATAAGGACACAGAGCGCAACTGCCCATCCCGTCCTGGGCAGGGTGAGATCTGGTGGCTGCTGGACAAATGATGTACTGCATTGCTTTGTAAGGCTTCCCAATGTGGGGTAAGGCTGCCCAAACCATGGTAATGGTTTGTGTGGCTTCACCTATTACCTGAAAATTCTCAAGTCTGACCAGTTCTCAACAAGATTTTTGAGAATGTCGAGGGCGAGTTTCAGCCCTAGTAATGACCCACCTGATCCTTAACCATGTATTCATCTACAACTGTAGTATGGAAACCCTACCTCCAAGCCCTGGGAGCCCTTGCCTGCCACTGCTAGTCCATACAGAGCTCTTCTGAAAATCTGGAGATAAGTGACACCATGGGTGTTTTCAGACGTTACATGATCACAGTCAACCACAGACAATCCCCTGTGGTGACAGATGGTGAACCATGCTTTCGAGGATGGTTCTGGCACCATCCCTGAAAGCGTAGTTAATTGAACCACACCCCGGAATCGGCAGCCAGTAATGTCTGTTATCGCCGCCAATTCTGGGCCGTGGTCCAGACCCCAAGGCAGAATCGGGCGCAGCAGCCCCATTGGCTGCTGCACCCGCCCATCTCCCAGAGGGCGGGTGGTCTGAGGAGAGTGGGGAGGGTGGGGCTGTGCGGCCGCGCATCGTGCTGCGCAGCCCCGCCCCCTCCCCCGATTCCCCTCCAGGATCAGCCGACTTGTCTGTTGATGGGCCGTTTTGATTTCGGCATGGAATCAAAGGGTGATTCTGTGCTGGGGCCAATGAGCACCCCGCCACGTCTGAAATCACCCCATAGGAGATTCTAGGTGGTTAGAACTTTGGGTAGCTGACTTTTAGTTTAGTAGCACAGCAGAAATATGGTTTTACACATGGCTATTTTAGTTTCTCTTGGACATAGAAACAGGAAGTGTTCTGATCAGGGACCTGTATTCACTGTGTTTTCCTGATTGGCAGCACTGGGAAAAATGCAGTGAACATGGGTCCCTAGTGTCAGTAGTAGCGTAAGACATGGTGGGAATGACAAAGAGAAACCATACCATAACAGAAGCATTACAATGGTAAATCTTGTAGTGTCAAGTAGGAATGTGCGAACGCCGTTTGGACGTTTGGAGTTCGGCCTGAACTCAGTCAGTTCAGATGCCCGAACTGAACAGCGGAAATGAAAGCTAAGATCCCCAAACAGTTTGGCCGCCTTCGGATGAGTTCAGCGCATTCAGGTGGGAAAAAACCTAGCTGGCAGGCCCGGGGGAGGGGGGAGTCAGCTGAGGAGGGGTGGAGAGGCTTGGACTAGCAGCCAGCCTGCCCAATCACCATCCCTATTTATTTCAGACTACTGGCTTGGCAGTATGCAATTGGCCATGGGCTAGGCTGAAAAGAGCCAATGGGGCTTGAGGTAAGGCGGGCACAGCAAGTAACAAAAGTAATTGCCCTCCTGCACTTGCAATTCATTCTGAGCTAGCCACTGATCCTGTCAGCAAGCATTTTCAGAACTCTCCCTCTCCCAGCAGTTTGTGTTCCTCCCAATCCATTGCCATCCTCCTCCTATTTCACTCATTTCCACTCATTTACCTCCTTAGTTTCATTTATTTAGATTAGATTAGATATATTTAGGTATTATACCCAGCATCAAGAACCAACCACTCCAGCTGCAGGTCCCACCATCAGGGTTCTGGGGCCTACGTTACAGGCAGGGAGGGCTGTCCATCCACATCATCCAGAAGCTGCCACTCCTGTCCCCAGAACCCACCATCAGGATTCTGGGGCCATCATTCCGCTCATGGGGAGCTGTCATTCCACTGCATCAAGAAACAGTCACTCCATCCCCAGGACCCACCATCATGGTTCTGGGGCCTACATTCCAGGCACGGGGGGCTGCCCATCCACGTCATCCAGAAGCTGTCACTCTAGTCCCAGGACCCACCGACAGGATTCTGGCGCCGTCATTCTGCTCATGGGGAGCTGTCATTCCACTGCATCAAGAAACAGCCATCCACTCCATCCCCAGGACCCACCATCATGGTTCTGGGGCCTACATTATAGGCAGGGAGGCCTGTCCATACACTTCATCTAGAAGCTGCCACTCCATCCCCACAACCCACTATCAGAGTTCTTGGGCCATTATTCCGCTCACAGGAAGCCATCATTCCATGGCATCAAGAAACAGCCACTCCAGCCCCAAGACACACCATCAGTGTTCTGGGGCCTGTGTTACAGGCAGGGAGGGCTGTACATCTACGGCATCCAGAAGCTGACACTCCTGTCCCAGGACCCACCGCCAGGGTTCTGGGGCTGTCATTCCACTCACAGAGAGTCGCCATTGCACCGCATCAAGAAACAGCTAGCCACTCCATCTCCAGGACCCACCATCAGGGTTCTGGGGCCTACATTCCAGACAGGTAGGACTGTCATTCCACTACACTGTCTGCCAATGCTCCACTGATGTCAGACAGCCTATGTTCCAGTCAGGGAGGGATGTCATTCCACTTCAGCCAGAAGCTACCACGCTAGTCCCAGGACTCACCATCAGGGTTCTGGGGCCGTCATTCCGCTCACAGGGAGCCATCATTCCACCACATCAAATAACAGCCAGCCACTACAGCTCCAGGACCCACCATCAGGGTTCTGTGGCCTACGTTCCAGGCAGGGAGGGCTGTTGTTCCACTTCACTGTCTGCCTATGCTCCAACGATGGCAGCCAGCCTGCAATGCCTGGCCAAGTAGGGGTGACAGCCACTGAGACCTGGCCAGGCCTCTGCTGCTGCTCCACCAATGCCAGTCAGCCTGCAATGCCCAGCCAAGTAGGGGTGCCAGCCACCAAGCCCTGGTTGGGCCTCTGCCACTGCTCCACTGATGCCTGGCAGCCTGCAACGCCAGGCCTCTGCTGCTGCTGCTACTGCTACTGCTGCTGGGTCTCAGATGGCCAGCCATTGTGCCACGGGCATCCTTGGTGGGCAAGCGCTGAGCCTGACTGCCCGGGCAACCCGGGGTGCCTACCCCCAAGCCTTCCCAGTCTCTTCTGCTGCTGCTGCTGCTGCTTCTGCTACTGCTGCTGCTGTGTCTCCGATGGCCTGCCATGCCCCCACGGGCCACCCTGGAGCGCCTCAAGCCTCTGCCATGGCCGAATTTTCTGAACGTTCCGGCGGGTCTGAACTCTGCAGGTCCTAACCCACAAACCCAAACTAAGTTTTTAGTCAGAATGTCCAAACATCCAAACTCCAGTCTGTTTGCACATCCCTAGTGTCAAGAGAAAAAATGCCTTACAATGAAACTGGGAGAAAATGGTCTATCTTGTGTTGTTTTTACTACCTGCACCTTGAATGAAATGGACCGGGCCTACAGGAAACATTCTATGGGGGTGTCATATGTTTAAATAACCATTCAGTTTGAGACATTTTTCTAGGCTGATTCTGAATTTGGATAAACATGAACACTTTTACCCTTAATTCTGCACTGTTTGTTAGAAAAGTGGATTCTTCAGACATCCTGTAATGACTTCCCTCCCTGGGCACAAAGAAACTGTTTTACAGTGGAAAGCTAGTGAAAATGTCTTGGCCGCGTACTGCACCAGCTATAAGCCTGGTGGAAGAGGGAGTTTGCTGGACCAGGGAGAAGTAATAGACAAGTGGAATATTGTCTATTAATCACTATGGTAGTGAGTGACAGCTCACTACCACACTATGGCAGTTTTTCCATAAATTAGAGCTGCTCTCTGGTATCCCTAATATGTTTTGTATATGAGCTGCTCAGATACAGGCAGCCATAATCATCTCTCTAGTGGCCTCTTTCCAAATACATTTAATCTCTTCTAGGATTAAAAGTGTTCTTGTTTATTCAGAATCAGCCTAGGAAAATGTCCCAAACCAGATGGTTATTTGAATATATAAACCACCCCCTTTAGAATGTTTCCTCGAGACCCTGACCATTGCTTTCAAAGCATTGATTTCCATTTCCCAAATTTCTTTAATTCATCACCACATTCAGCTCCTCAAACATTATATAACATTAACTTTTTTCTGTAATTTCATCAAGGCATGTTTTGGAGTGTTTGAAGTCAATGAAGCAGTTTTATACATTAGTGGTTAACAAATTTGCTTTGTGCCTTGTATAAAAGTATCAGTGGGGCCGATTCCTAGCCCCATGGATCCCATGCGCAGCTGCACGCAAACCATGTGGACATCCATTGTGGGCACATTGTGCCGTGTGGAAACCAGGTGCATGTGTGAGCACTCACAGGATCCACAGGACTTGGGATTGGTTGCACCAACTCTATTTGGGGTCCTCAGAGTAAAACAGGGGATGCCATATACAGTCATTTACTTAATGGTTGAAAAAAGAATCATTTGACTATACTATTTGAGAAAAATGTGTGTATTTGCAAGTGAACGCACACAAAATCTAAAGATCATTTTTCTCATTATTTTTCTCATGTCAAAAGTTTCTAATGACTAAAGCTTAGTACTTTTTCAGTGTGTATCATAAATAATGCTATTAGGATTTTGACTCTACATGGTGAAAGTAGATGCTGGAATTGATAATGAGTTGTGTGTAGAACCCTTAAGAAAAAGGGTCAGTCCTGAGACTGATTATTTTTCTGCTTCTGAATTACACAAATTATTAACCTTAAACCAACAGAGCAGGTTGCACCAATTTACATCACCCACCCACCCCAAATACAGCTACAAAACATTTACCAGAGACTAGGATTTCTCAGACTGCTTACTAATTTAAAGAAATAATCTTAAATATACTGTATAATATGGTGGCCAGACCATCTTAATGAACACAATAAACCAATCTAACACAGAATATTAGGGTATAATTTTTTGTAAAGTATATAGTCCTGCCAGTATAAAACCTCTGGTTGTGGACTGGAATATTAATAGGGAATGAAATAAAAGATAAATGTTACATTCTTTAGGAAGGCAGTATGCACAAAGAGAGCTATTGCTGAAGATAATCAGGAGACAATTCAAAACTTGCTGCCTAATCAAAATCCTGATTAGGGCTGAAATTAACATTCATTGGGAATATCAAATTTCACATTAGGAAAAGTATGGACAATGTCATCTTTACCCTCTTTCTCTGACTATATGGTTTAGTCTTGACATACAAGGACCATCTCTACATGTGAGAAAGAAGTTTACTTTCCAGTTCTGTTCTTAGTTTCTCTCCGGAGAGCAACAGAAGGAGTTCTAATTGGTGTTGGCTTCCACTGCATTTTCATTTGTGGGCACCTGCCCACTAGGATCTGGGCCAGGCCTATTATGTCTCAAATGAGCAGAGGTTAACACAAAGTTTGCTACCTTGTTAGTGCCTTATTAATACCAGTTGGTCACAGGGATGTTGCTATAGAGTAAACTGAACTCACAGCTCAGCAACTCACTCTTCATAGGGGGAAAGAAAGGGAGTTCCGTGCTGGGGAGCTGAGACAAGACAGAGCATTGGAAATCATGTCTTGAAGATTAAAATAACCTGATTTGTGTTTGATTTTTCTGGATGTCATTTAATCTCTTTTTTAATTTGAGGGCCAGATTTTCCAACATTCATCATCTAAACTCAGGTCTCAAATGACTGAGGCCAAGATCCTCAAAAGTGGTTAAGTGATTTTATTGTCTATCTCTGAGGTGATTGCCTCTGAATATCTGACTTGCAATGTGGAGAACACTGTCTTGGAAATGTGGTATTATTTTTCCATTCTCATTAATGTTATTTTCTTCAATTTGTGGAGATTTAGTCTCTTGCAATTTTCACAAAATTAAAATTCAGACTGCCATACATTTTACAGAACATTTTTACTCAAAGTCACTCCAGACATGCTAATTAATTAAAACATGATCAGGCCAATGCAATGCCTTTGGGGAAACAGATGTTAAAACTTTAAAGTTACAAGAATGAGACAATAAAAGTATAGTTCTCAAAGGGAGACAGAGAAGATTAATTAAATGAGTCAGAGGCACCAGTGGCGCATGTATCAGAGTGAAGGCCAGGTTTCCTGTGCTGAGTGTGTTATCAACAGTGTCTAATATGAACGTTACTTTAAAAGAATCAGATGTTCTTTTGTAATGAATCATGCATCTCTACTGCATAGCTTGCCTGATGCCATAAAGGGACATCGCAAGGAACAATGATAAGACATTGTACTGAGACAGTGGGACAGTAAAAAGAGAAAAAGAAAACTTCAGTATTGTGCTGCAAATTGTATTATTTTTCAAACAATGAATCTAGCAAATACCATGCAGTTAACACTGGGATTGTCACCATCTCTGCGGTGCCAAGACATTTCTCAAAGTTTCTGTGAGAGAAATTTGTTGACAGGATTGGGATTGTGAAAGGTACATGAGCATCGGTTGCGGTTGCCTGCTTACTGTCATTATTTAGAAAGGCAACCAGAAAGATCCCCAGTGCCAAAGCCCTCCTTAGCTGTATCCTCCAGCCTGCAAGAACACACATTGAACTTTTTTACATGAGACTGGCCCACTCATGCCTATACAGATCTGCTGTGTGGGCATGAGTGGGTGCCACCTATATAAATCCTGTGGTGTGTGTGCGTGTGTGTGTGTGAGAGAAAGAGAGAGAGAGCGCACACAGTCCGTGAAACACTCATACACACCCACCTCCACCCATCACCCACTCAAGGAGCAATTGAATGAAACAGTGATTGCTCCATGAGTGGGGATGCATGGGGGATCAGTGTGTACCCATGTGAACTGCCCCCCCCCACAACACCCACTCTGCCATATGCACACCGATTCCTCACCCCTCCCTGCTACTGCAGCTTGTATAAAAAAAGCTCTTCCCTGCCTCTCTTGTCCCCACATCCTTTCACACTCTGGCCATTTTTAAATGGACCGTGATGGGTGCGTGGCCATGGTGGGTGGAGGTGGGTGTGCACCCATGGGAACGGGCACACACCGATCTCCACCCATGGAGCATCGAGTATTGGAGCCCATTGCTCTGTGCGTGGGTAATGGGTGGAGGTGAATGTAGCAAAGGAGGGTGCACGCAACCCCACCCATCCCCCTCGGCATTCACATGGGCACCTCCACCCATCTTCACGCAGTGAAACTGCATGGAGATGGGTGGGAATGTCTCGTGTTAAAAGGTCCTCTGTTTGCTTCCCAGAAGGAGTGATGTGACACCCAGGGAAGGAAAAGGGATTATGAGGTGTAAGCAATGGATATCTAGCTATGAAGCACTGTCTGCTACTCATCCTCCCTTCCCCTGTCCCTTCCCCTGTAGTGCACACAAACCTCCTGTGGGAAGCAAATAAAGTGTATTTTAAGAGACTCCCCACCTATTACCCACCCATCATGCATGTTGTAGGGGTGGATAGGACACCAATGCAGCTCAGCAACATGCATTATGGGTGGGTGATGGGTGGGGAGGTGATTGCCTAAAAATACCCAAAGTGTAAAAGGGAAGGAACGAGGCAGGGAATGTGGACTAGGGGTATGACCTAGTGTAAAACCATATGAGACAGATCCTGCTTAGACTCACTTTTCCCCAAGGGCCTCTGTCATGTGTGGTTCCAGTCCATCAGATGTTGACCCAGGGTATTCCTGTTCAACGTATACATGCAGCCACTCAGTGATGTGATCAGGAGGTTTGGCATGCATTGTCATCAATATGCTGATGACACCCAGCTGTATGTCTCTTTTTGAACAGACCCAGGCCCTGCAGTCTCAGTGCTTATTCTGTGTTTGATGGCTGTGGTGGACTGGATTAGGACTAACTGACTGGTGCTGAATCCCAAGAAGTTGTTGGTGATGTTGGTGGGTAAGACGATGGAGATGATGGCCCCTATTATTGGCGGGGTATGCCCTCCATTGTTACCCCAGGTTTGTAGTCTGTGAGAGCTCCTCGAAGCGCAGCTCTGCCTGGATGCCCATGTGGAGGCTGTGGCGAGGAGAACCTTTTGCCAATTACATCTGGTGCATCGACTTCGACCATTTGTCTCAGGCTCTGGCCTGGTCACCATCATCCATGCTTTCATCACCTCCAGATTTGACTATTGTAACGTGCTCTACGTGGGGCTACCCATGTTGATGGCTCGGAAACTGCAGCTGGCGCAGAATACGGCAACCCATCTTCTGGTAGGACTGGGCTGCCAGGAGCATATCACACCAGTGCTCCATTCTCTGCACTGGCTGCTGGTGATTTTCTGGGCTTGATTCAAGATGTTGGTTTTGGCCTATAAAGCCCTAAACAGCCTAAGCCAAACCTATCTGTGGGACTGGCTCACTCCCCACATGCTGGACCGACCCCTGCAGTCATCTGGGGGCGCCCTGTTCGAGGTCCCCTGAGTCTTCCGGGGAGTCATGCAAGGGAGGGCATTCTCAGTGGCTGCACAATGGCTGTGGAACTCCTTTCTGGTGAAGGCCCATTTGGCTCCAGATCTCTCCTCTTTTCGGAGAAGTTGTAAGACCTGGCTGTTCTGCCAGGCATTTGGTGGGGGAGATGGGTGAGGGAGTGGGTTGTTGGGTAGGGGTTATTTTTTGTTTTGTCCTCCTTTTAGTTGTATTTTAATTGTTTTAATGTTTGTTTTGAAGAATGTAAGCCGCCCTGAGCTGCCTGTGGCAGAAGAGGCAGGGTAGCAAAACTCTAAATAAATAAATAAATTCCAGGTTGCATGGCAGCTAGCCCAAGCTCTTACTTCTGTAACCGGCTGAGGCAACAGTCTGAGCTAGGGCCCACCAGACTGGGGCAAAGGGATCCATCCCGAAGCCTGCACATCTGGCTCCAGGCCGGTCTGCCAGCCTGCTCTGCCTCTGCCATTGGCAGTCATGACTGCTTGCCATGGTGGGAAGCGTGGGTGCTGGGCACATCATGGGGGCAGGGACAGCCAGAAGCACTTTCCCTGTTCTCCCTGTCCACAGGCTGTGCTGCCAGCAGCCCCATCAGAAGCATGTCTAGTCTGTACTCCAACAGGCACATGCCCTGTCTACCTGAGATGCTGGGTCCTGGGCCAACTAGGGATGTGGCAGCCCGGCCCTCATAAATGACTTTCCCCTAGAGGGAGAGGATAGTACTGTTTATCCCAGATGCACCCATGTTACTACCATTCACACAATTATTTTCAACAGCCAGGGACTCAATGCAACTGGCTTTTAGTGGAAAAATACAAAATAGCTTGACTTTGGATGAAAACAAATGAAACAGCATCTCACAGTAGCTTCCAAGTCACCTGCTCATCAGTTTGGTGACTGCCAGATATTTGTCCACTTGAACCTTGGGGTAGCTGGACAGTTGCTAACTGGACCAGAGAAAGTCCTTGACATCACATGGCACAGTGTAAGTTTCACCCAGCATGTCTAATAAAGGTCAATGTGTGCCTTACTCTCTGTTAGGTGATGTTCCTGCCCAGTCCTGCCGTGAGGCATGTTCTGAGGATTGGGTCCAGAGGAGTGTGCTCATCTAGACCACCAAACAGCTGATGGAGTGGTGTTTGAGGAGCATGCTCTCCCGGGCCACCAAACAGCTGATAGGGCAGATGGGGGTCCTCCCTACATCAGCTGTTTGGCGGCCATGGGAAGCATGCTCTTCTGGGGCCCCCATGAGCTGTTTGGTGGTCTCCTTTTGGGGGTCTGATCCTGCTGTGCAGCAGAAGTCCGGGAGTCCTGCACATTGTGGATGGATCCTCTGCCAACCTGTGACATGTAGAGATTTGTGATGAAAGTCCTCTCCCACCCTGGATTCCATGGGGAGTGGGGCTGATCACTTGAATTGCTCTCCCTGCTGGCCCAAAGTGAGGCTGCTGTGGTGGCCCTGCAATTTGTTTGTTTTTGCCCTCTGATCTCACCAGCGTTGTCTTTATTGTGAAGCCAGCACAGAAACGTTGGATGCTTTGCACTTCAAATAAACTTTGTAACATGAGTGCTTTGGCAGACAATAATATCCATTACTGTGATCTCCGTAGCATTGGAAAATTGTCCTTGATTGGAATTATTTCTTTAATTTCCAACTATTTAGATTAGAACTGAACACAAACTTGCCCAAACATCTAAACATGCCCAAACGTGGGAGTGTTTGAAATACAGACCCTCATGGATTCTGACTGTAAAATTAATCTCCTTAAAAAGCTGACAATATTAGAACAGAAAAATTGCAGAGAAAGTAATTCAAAGAAAGTATTATATTCCTGCCTAATGCAACACACTTAGCACCCCTTTTCTTGTTTTAACAATATACTCCATCTACTAGGGATGTGCGAACAGAATGGGGTTCGAATGTTTGGCTGTTCGGCTGTTAGACCCAAAAACTTAGTTCAGGTTCTTGGTTTCTGTCCCATGGAGTTCGGACCACCCCAAACATTCAGAAAGTTAAGCTGCCTGGAGGCTTGGGGTGCTCCAGGGGTGCCTGTGGTGGCATGGCAGACCATCGGAGACACTGCAGCAGCAGCAGCAGCAGAGACCAGAAAGGCTTGGGGTTTGGCACCCCAAGTTACCCCGGGCAGGCAGACTCAGCGCTTGGCCCCTGGGGGTGCCCATGGCACCATGGATCTCCATCTGAGACCTAGCAGCAGCAGCAGCAGCAGCAGCAGCAGCAGCAGCAGCAGCAG
>QEPC01006704.1:22812-39281 GCA_003113815.1 Sphenodon punctatus | reverse complement strand
TGAGCTGGTTGGCTTTTAGCACAGTGTAAACTAAGTTTCCACAATCTGGAAGATAGCCGCCCTATATCCAGTTCAAGGTTATGCCTGGCTGGACCACTAAGCACATTTTCCATTTGAGGAAACTGAGGTACAACGTGACACTAAGACATGAGAATGTGCATTAAGCTTTCATAGAAATGCTTCAGATCTTAATAACTTTGAAGAGAAGCAGATATACAGTGTGATCCCCTTGCTGTTTAGCGCTCGTGTTAGCCTATAGTGCTTGTGTCTGTTCACTTCAGTAGGACTCATGCTGGTACTAAGTACCCAGAAGATTAATTAGTGGGTCACAATGGGTGCTTTTAGATGGATGGGCTGCCTGGTGTTGGCCACATCAGCCTGCTTCACGCCCAGGTGGCCCGTCCATCTAAAGGCACCCCACCAGATCCACAGGCCGAGCGGGCATGCTAGGAGCACTCCAGAACATCCCAGAGCATCACCAGTGGAGCAAGCCAGCCAAATCTGGGGCACCAGCCCAAAGCAGAGCAGCAGTCTTTCTGATGTGTGGTCCATTGCTGATGCTCTACTGCCAGTCAGACGTTTCCCCAGGCAACACCATAGTATTGTGGATGCTCTAGCCTTCCACTCTATGGTGGGGTGGGGGTCCCACATTGGCAGATCATGGAACCCACCAGGTCTGTCTCATCCAGAGCCAGGAGAGGCTGGGAGCAGGTGAATGTAGGAGTGCACCTTCAGAGTAGCTTTGGTGGTGAGCAGCCCCACCTCTCTCTTGAAATAACCAATGTATCTCAGGACATATGGCTAGCCTCTAGATAGTCATAGTGCAATCACGCTATTTCTGATGCATAGCAAATAATATCAGTGACTAATATTAGTATTTGTATTGGCTCTGTACTCAGGCTGGAATATTAACATGCAAAGAAGAGAAACTATGGTTTTCAGTTAGTTTTTCTTTAACTTATTCAGTTATATAATAGGTGATGAAAAGGAGTCATGTTTCATCCCATGCAGATTGCAGAAGAAACTTAAAGAGGGGTACTCAGGATGTGGAACCAAGAGGAGCATATTTTACATACGTTTTTCACTCTGGGGTACACTTGTATGCCAGAGGAATAGGTAAAGGCTAAGGGTGTTTTTAGACAAGTGCATCCTAGAAGTGTGCACCATGGACCCGTTTCATTATTCATTTTTGTTATTTAAACATTTCATTTTCATAAATATAAAAATTTTGTTTTCGTTTTTGCTTTAGTTTCTTTATTTCCATTGCTTTCAATGAAAAACACATTTTTTGGCTGTAATGTTTTTGACTTTCATTATATTTGAGTGAAACATGGAGTGATTGTACCTCCAATAGAAGGCATAATGTGTACCAAATTTCCAAAATATTAGATAAAGAAATCCGATTTTATAAGCAGTTGAACAATGATTTTGCAAACATCTTCATATACATTCCTGGCTGTAACTTCTTTGTCTCTGATCTAATGTAGATGAAACTTGGAATATTTTTACCCCTCCACAAGTTTATTATCTTTGCCAACATCCAGAAGGATTGGCTAAACAGTCCTGGTGGTGTATGAAAATAACTTACAATGTATGTCTGACTGTAACATTTTTGCAGTCCAACCAGTGTACATGAGATTTGGAAGGGCTGTGGAAGGGTGGAAATGTACAGCCCACAATTTTATAAGCCTGCACAGCATATGCAGAGAATGTTCCTATGCCAGGGATTCTCTTACATGCCACTGTAGTATAAGATCTGTTTGTGATGCCAGTTGGTTAGCAAAAATGTCAAGCAGATATCCTCATTATATGCTTTGACCACATCAAATTCTCTCCCCCACTTGTTACTGGGAAGTTGGAATCATCTGTTTAGGAAAGAGTCAATAGAGGTTCTCTTATGTCCTCTGTCACAGTGCTGCAGGATGTGATTGTGCTAATAATTGGCCAGCGTGGATGTGTAAACCATGTCTCCTGATTTCTGGAATGCTATCCCCAAAGTCCCAGTTATGTACGTCCCTTCTATGCTTGCCTCAGGTCTACCCTCTATATCTGCCTCAAAGGCCCCACCAATTCGTCCTGTAAAGCTAGAAGCATTCAGTAATTGGCCAGTGAATGTGTCTTTCAGTCTGTTGGGTTGCTCCTCATCCTCCCTCCTACATCCACCCTCCCCCTGCATTCCAGGTGACAGCCTCTTACTGGCACTGCATGTGCTGCTATTTATCTGAATAATGGTCTTCAAGGGGACAACTTCAATTGCCTATAAAGTTTGGTACATTTATCAAATTGTCCTGTACTTTGGCAGAGATGACAGGGAATGTGTGGTATATATTACTGCCAAATGTCTTGTAAACAGGGTGGAACATAAAAATGTGAGAGCCAGAAATTTATTTTGTAGTTAATGGCTTATAACATCAGGACCTTTTATCCAATCTTTCTTAAATTTGGCAGAATTGGTAATCTTGAGGAGTGAAATAATCTTCCCAGGTTTCATGTAAACCTGATAGAAGATAAGAAGAAGTTTCAGTCAGGAATGTGAATGCATCTTTTCTTAAAACCACAACATTCAATGCTTTTAAAATCGGTTTCCTTTATCCAACCTTTCCAAACTTTGGTTCACATTGTGCCCTGCCTTGGGGATATAAGCATGTTGCAGGGCTACACTGGTGCCCTGTGTAACCCTGCAATGTGCATGATGAGTGGGGAGAGATGCTTGTCTAAAAACACTCTAAGTGCTGGAAGTTAGGGACTGAACCCACAAGGCAGTTACAANGACATTGGATTGCCCGTGAACAGAACCCATGGCACGGACAGCAGAGGCAGCATTGGCAGCAGCAGCGGACATTGGATTACCCAGGCACAGAACCCGTGGAACAGCAGAGATGGCAGAAGCAGGATTTGCCTGTGTGCAGCACCCATGGAGCTTGGATGGTAGGATTTGCAAGGGAAGAGCTCCCATACAGCAGCAGATGGCAGCAGCAGGATTGCGTGGGCACATTTGGATTTGCCAGGACAGAGCACCCATGAACCAGCAGACAGCAGCAGCGGTATTACCAGACCACTGGGGTACATCATCCAGGGTAGGCAGGGCAGGCAGACAGGCAGCTTGGCATGAAAGGTAGGCAGGCTGGGGCACGGCTTCAGCTTTGCCCACAGGGCAGGCAGACAGGCAGTGTGGCATGAGCAGAAGGTAGACCGAGGTGCGCTTTGATCTATAGGGATGTGTGAACAGAACATGGTTTGGATGTTTGGACGTTCAGTTCGAAACCCGCGTTCGGGTTTGGTTGTTTGGTCCGGCGGAGTTCGATTCGGCTGAACACGGCCGAACATCCGAAAATAGCGCTATCGATACCAATACCGATGCTGAAATCAAATATTTTTTTGGGTATCGGTATTTGGCCCTGAAACCACCCCTGGTCTCCACCCCTGGTGCCAGGAAGTCTGTTCCTCAGCTGTTTCCCCCTTCCAAACACGTTTTTCCTGCCCAAAGTCATGTTTTTCCCACCCCCGAACTCATCCAAACTCCTCCAAACTTTTCTGAACTGTTCGGCCGTTCAAACGTTCAGTTCGGATGTTCGGTTTGGTCATCCGAACGGGCCGAGTTCGGCCCAAACTCCGAATATCCGAACCGCATTCGCACATCGCTATTGATCTAGGCCACCTGGGCGGGCAGACTGACAGGCAGCATGGTATGAGCAGAAGGCAGACTGAGGCAGGGTTAAAGGTTGGCAACCTGGGTGGGCAGGCGGGCAGACAGGCAGCATGGTATGAGAGGCAGTAGGGAAAGCAGGCTGGGACCTTGGCAGGGTACGCAGATAGGCTTGGAAAGACTGTTCAGCACGAGCGAGAGAGAGCAAGTCAGTTAGGCAGGCCGAGATAATCTAGGTAGAGGCAGGCTGGCAGGCTTATAGCTTCCCAATGCCACCCTGCGTTATGAGGTCAGTCAGATAGGCCAACCAAGGCCATCTGGAGAGAGGGGGGGGGCAAGCCGGGTGTCGGGAATTGGGAGGGAGGGACAGCACCTCAGCAGCAGTAGCCCAGATCTTCAGTTAATTTCTTAAGTAGCTGAGGCCATAGTAGGAAAAAGGTTTTAACACATAAACCAAATAGCACTTATGTACATTACAAATTAATAAAACTACTAATAATAGTCAAATAAAGTATAAAAAACATCCAGAACATCAATAAAATTCCAAGAACTATTCAGATAATTTGAAGGAGAGAAATTCTCTCTGTCCTGGAAGGCAACAAGCAGAAAGGACATAACTGCATGTGTCATTTCAGGTGCTTTGTCAGACAAGAGAGGGCTCACTATTTCAGAAGTTGTTCTACCTGGCCAATTTTCCAAGTACCCAATCAGCCATTTGGCCCTTAATTCATCATACAAATGACAATGGCACAAGATGTGACCCACAGATTCGGCCTCAATGTTATCAAATGGGTAGACCCTCAAGGAGTAGGGCAGCCCCCTATATCTGCCTTCCAAAACTCTTGTGGGCAGAACATTGAACCTGGTGCACATAAAGAGATACAATCTCCTAAATGTGCAATGTGCTGACAAATAATTAGCCATCTGGCCCACATCTGGTACCAGTTCATTATATTGTGCTAAGGACTCACAAAGAGAAACAGCTGCAAAATCCTCCTGTCTATAAATATCATTTAGCCTCCCAAAAATCTCAGCCTTAGCGGCTCTTAGCCCCTTCAAAAACAGATCTGAAATGGAAAAACCCAGGACACAGATCGTAGTGGCCACTGATTTACTCAAAAAACTAACATAAGAATCCTCCCTCATATATGAAAATAAGCCATATCCAGGTGTTATGGAAAGGTTAGCACGCAGCCATAAGCTGATTGCCAATTTCCAGGACTCATTGATCCAAGAAGTCTAACCCAGCTCCAGTCATATGGCCGCGGAATGAACACTATTGGAAACATTAAGCAGGGAACGCAGGAATTTAGTCTGAAAAATGCTTAAATCGGATGGGCACTGCGTTGCCCAAATGTCTGCACCATACATAAACTGAGCTCTGGGTTTAGCATCCAGCACCTCTAAGCAGCAGCAGCCTAGATTGAGAAGGAGCCCCGTCCCAAGACTGCCCCTGGCATGGGATGGTGTGTGCTACTGCACCATCAATCAGGGAATCCCCGCAGAAGAAGTTTCACCTTGATGAACAGCAACTGCTCCACCAATTTGGCCCCCAGTCTCAGGTGGTACGGTGAGCAAATGTTCCCAGCCATGGACAACACCCGATCGCTGGGGACACTTGTTGGTGGGCAGAACATGAGACCCTTGGCCACATTGGACAGGGCAGGCCACACGTTGGTCTTGCCGGCCCAGTAGGCCAAGGAATCACTGCTGGGTTGGATGCACGGCTCCTCCTCCAGGTAGCTCTCCACTGCTGCTGAGGCACTGTCGTATTCGCTCATGTAACTGGCCTTTGGCACCACCTCCACCACTGCCCTCAGCCACGCTGCATGCCCTGCTGTGTATGAACCCATGCTTGGCAGAGTGCCCTGCACATACGTTCTGCTGCTGCTGGCAATAGGGGTGCTCCTGCTGTTCAGCCTGCTGCTGGTGCTGCTACTGCTAGGGCTGGGAGCAGGGATAGACCCCATCAGCTGAAAGGGGTGGCTGCTCTCACTCCCACCATCCCCAAGGGCGTCCTGCTGCATAGCCCGCTCTGCCTGCCAGACCCTCTCCACCAGGTCACCCTTCCAGTGCCCATAGAGCGCTGTTTGGCGTGCAACGCTCCCCTTGACCCTTGGGGTCCAGCATGGTTGCCAAAATGTATTCCGCCCGCTGCAGGAGCTCATCAAAGTGCGCCTTCAGCCCTGCCTTCAGCTGCCGTACTAGGTCAAAAACCTCATCCACCAGCTTCCTACCCTGAGGGCCACAATTCCACCCCTGGAGAATCTCCTCCAGCCTCCTCAGGAGACTCTGGACCAGAGGGGTCACCCGGTTGATGGTGGCCGTGGAGGATCTGATGGTCTCCATCACGGCCAGGAACGGCCAGAGGACGAAGGCCATGTGAGCCAGTATCTCCCATCCCACCCCATCATACCCTGGAGGTTCCCTGCTGTCCATCACCAGTTGCACCTGATGCAAGGCGACTTTCTGCTCGAGAACCCACTCGAGCATCACTAAGGTCGAATTCCACCAGGTGGACACATCCTGCACTAGGTGGTGCACTGGGGAGCCTTACTCAGCCTTCTTTGCCCAGAGGAGGTCGCCTCCCTTCACGCTCTGGTTAAAGAAACTGGCCAGCTTCCTCCCCTGCTCCATCAGGGACCTAAGGGTGCCTTCTCCAATCCCCTTCTCCCCCAGGTGAAGGGTGTGTGCGGCGCAAGGGATACTGGTGAAGCCTCCCGCACGGACTGCCCTTAGTATGTTGGTTGTGTTGTCCATCACCACACATCCCTTTGTGAAGGGCATTCCTGGCATGACCCACTCCCTCACAATGGCGGTTTTGGCTGCCTCGATGTTCTGAGCAGTGTGGGGGCTGTCCATGACTTCTGCTTGAAGCAGGGCCCATCTATATCCTGCTTTGGGACCCCTCCTGCAAAATGCTGCCTCCGGGTAGTGCCAGGTCTGTGGTGAAGTGGACGGTGGCATCCCCAGCCCTTGCCAGCTGCTCCCTCATCCCCTCCTTTAAATCCCGGTATAGGGATGGCACCACCTACCAACTCAGGGTGGTGCATGAGGGGAGCTTAAACTGGAGTACCAGGAACCCAATCAGGCGCCTAAACCCCATGTCCCCAACCACCGACAAGGGCTGCCCATCCAGCACTATCATTTCCCCCAACATGAGCATGGCTTTCAGTTGAAAGCCACGTCACCCTCCACGTTCTGCAACTGCCAATGGACTTGGCAGCTTCCCCCAACCCAGCTCCTCCATGGTACACTGATGCTGATGCTCCACCCTAGCAGTGATACCACTCCTGCTGCTAGAGGCAGCTGTTCGAGCAGGATGCTTGCCCGCTGATGGAGGCAGACGACTGGCTGCTGCAGTTGGGAACCCACTGGTGTCTACCACCCCTGCCTGCCCACTTAGCAGCACAGCACCATGGCATCCCTTCAGGTGCCTCACCATGGCAGTTGTGCCAAGGTTGGTGTGCACCTGCCCATGCTGCACCACCTTCTGGCACAAAGTGAATTGTACCTCCCTGGGATCATTCACCCACAGCAACTTAAAATGCACCCAGACCAAGGATTTTTTGCCACCTCCTGCCTTCTGGCCCACACCTGGTGAAGCGTCACTGACATCGTTGATGGGAAGGGCAGGACATGTTGGCAACACAGCTCTCGGAGGGACCGCCATCGCCTCAGCACCTGAGAGCTCCTCCACAGGAATAGTGTCTTCTAAGGATGTGCAAACAGAACACGGTTTGGATGTTTGGCCATTCAGTCGCTCGGTTCGAAAACCGAGTTTGGGTTCGGTTGTTCGGTTCGGTGGAGTTTGGTTCAGCTGAACATTGCTGAACATTCAAAATAGCGTTATCGGCACCAATATCAATACTGAATTCAAAGATTTTTTTTTCGGTATCAGTATCGTTTGGCCCTGAGACCACCCTTGGTGCCAGGAAGTCTGCTCCTCAGCTTCCTCCCCCTTCCAGTCATGATTTTCCCACCCGAATGGGCCTTCCAGTCATGTTTTTCCTGCCCCAAACTCAACTCACCGAAACATGAACAAACTATTTGGTCAGTTTCGAGTTCGGTTCGGATGTTTAGTTCGGTCGTCCGAACAGACAGAGTTCGGTCTGAACTCTGAACATCTGAACCCCGTTCGCGCATCCCTAGTGTCTGCCTCGCTGTCCCCAATATGAGATAGATAGAGATAGTGTGCAGAGCATTGATGCCCAGTGACGGGACCCTGAGACTGATGGACTACCCACCATGCTGCTGCCACTCTACCTGTGCCCCCTATAACTTCTGCTGCTGCTGGTCCTGCTGTTCCTCTCCCTGCTGCCATTGCCCGGGGTTTGGGTCCTGCCTCTAGCAGTCGGGGTGGGATCCACCAGCCCTGGACTGCTGGGAATCACCTGAACAATTGGGATCGGGGACATTGGTGGCCCTGGAAGAACATCCGAAGCACCTGCACCAGCAACCACAGCAGAAACAGCTGCAGCCTCCTGTCTTTCAGGCCTTCCAGTGCCCTGCGTGGCAATGGAGGACATTGGCAGGAGGCACCACCGAAACACACCCCAGCTAGTGCCACTGCTGGGAGCATCTGAAGTCCGACTGCCAAAATCAGGCCTGTGAAGTTTGGGGTGTGGTGATGGGCTTGGGCTGCTGCTGCTGCTGCTTGTTGCCACTCTGCTGGCACGGCCCCTGCCACCTCTGCCATGTGCCTCATTGCCTGCCTTACGGGCTGCAGACCAGCCTCTCCTGCTTCCCTTCTCCATTTTTCCTTTACAAATTATGATGAGAAAGATTTTGTATTTTTTAAATTTATTTATTCAGAATTTGAATATTATATATCTCTTCTACACTAACTCTAACTGCTATTAACTATTTTAAAACCTATGGAACTTAATGTAATGTTGTCTAATATCTACAAAGCCTAGTCCTAACAACACACTATAAAATTATATATATATATATATATATATATATATATATATATATATATACACACACACACACACACACAGAGGGATGGGGGAGCACAGACAGCTCACAACAAACAACACAGGGAGGGGTAGAAAACTGAAATGAAATCTAAATCAATCTAATGCTACTCTAAATAAATCCAAAAACAGGGGAAGGGAATCAGGGATGAAATATCTACAGGGAGGAGGGAAGGATTCAATGGAGGGTAGGGAGAAAGAACACAGGGAAGGGTAAAAAATAAAAATAACACCTAAATCTATCTAATCTAATCTAAATAAATGAAACTATGGAGGTAAATGGGGAGGAATGGGTGAAATAGGAGGAGGATGGCAATGAATTGGGAAGTACACAAACTACTGGGAGAGGGAGACTTCTGAAAATGCCTGCTGACAGGATCAGCGGCTAGCTCAGAAGGAGTTTGAAGGGGAGAGGGCAATGACTTTTGTTACTTGCTGTGCCAGCCTTACCACAAGCCCCATTGGCTCCGTGCAGGCTAGCCCGTGGCCAATCACAGACTGTGAAGCCAGTGGCCTGAGGAAAAGAGGGATGATGACTGGGGAGGCTGTCTGTCAGTCCAAGCCTCTCCACTCCTGGCACCAGGCAGTCTGCTCCTCAGCTGCTGCCCCCACCTCCATGGGTCTTCCAGCCCTGTTTTTCCTGCCCGAATGCTCCCGAACTCATCCGAACATGGCCAAACTGTCTGGGGCTTTGGCCGTTCGGTTTGAACATCCGAACTGGCCGAGTTCAGACTGAACACTGAATGGCTGAACTGCTTTGGCACATCCCTATTTCAAATCCAGCACTTCAGGGTCTCCAGAAGAGGCCTCATCCAGGCATGCTACTTGAGCTGGCAGAGGCCCCACCCAGGCATGTTACCCGAGATCCTGAATTGGAGATGCTTGGGATTGACCCTGAGACCTTATACATGTCCTGAACCATGACTTGGAACTCTAGAAATCAGAAATACTCGGAACCTCAGAACCCAGAATCGTGGAAACTCGGACACACTTGATATGTCGCAATGTGCATCCACTTAATGTTTACTATCCTGGTTCTAATCACAGTGCAGAGCAGCACATCCACCCCTTACTCGCCTCCCTTCATACATGCCTCTATGAAACCAGGTGCAACCCCTCCAAGAAATATACCTACCTTGCTCCATGCTCCTATGCAAGGCAAGCCCCTCCCCCAAACACATTGTAATTAACCAGAATGTATCCCCCCATGCCCCAGCTGGGCTCATCTTGGCAAATCCACGGCAAAAATGCCAAACCCAAACTGCAAAACCCCAAAGTGAAAAACCCACAGCATTGCCCTATGCCCAAGCACATACAGCTGTGTAGCACACACAGCCAAAGTCACCAAAGAGACTGAAAAATGTCTAAATGACCTCTTTGCCCCTGCCAGGCAAACAAAAATGTCCTGTACTTGTCTGCCCCTCACCTGCCCCCTCCCATAACCCTTATGCTACCAAATATGGGTCTACATTTCATTTCCTAGCTCTGAGACGGTAGGGTAAGGTGGGGGGGAGGTTCACTATGATCACATCAGGGGTCCCAGACCTCCTGACGCCCGGTCAACGGCAGTCGCATGCTGCTCAGAGAAAAAGTGCACAGATCCATCACTCAGTCAAGGGAACTGAACTTTCTGAGTACTGGACTTGATCCCCAGAACCTCAGAATTCTGTGATTCCAAACTGAGGTCCATGATCCTCTTTATATTCTGAAAATAATTGCATACCAAGTTTCTGCACTAATCTTAATATTAGGCAGGGGAAATAATTTAGTTCATAAAATGCAGGTTACATGGGATAAGTCTGATGCAAAATCACAAACAAAAGGGAGCAGAACATAAAACAGTAACTGCAAATTGTAAATGCTAAGTATGTGGAAAATCCCACTGTGCATTCCTAAACTGATGATGAAACCAAGCCAATAATGTGAACACAACAGCAAGGGTTTATGGAGATGATTTTAATGCTTACCTGGGATGTGGTTAAATAAGCTGTTTTTATTATGCTGCTTCCTCCTATATCAGCTGGGACAGCTGAGTGGAGCTTGGAGGCAGCAGCACAAGCAAGGTTGTGGCATTTGGCAGAGCTGGCAGAGTCTGTGGAGCAAGGGTCACCTCTCCCCCTCCCCCCCCTGACATGATAGGAGAGTGGAAGCAAGAGGGGGTGCTCACAGGAGGCTGGTAAAGGGCCGCAGCACACTGCTCCTTCCCCCCTCCCTTCTGGGGGCAGGGTCTGGGGAGGGGAATTACCAGGATCCTCCCTATATCAGCTGGGACAGCTGAGTGGAGCTCGGAGGCAGCAACACAAGCAAGGCTGGGGTGTTTGGCAGAGCTGTCAGAGCCTGTGGCGCAAGAGTCACCTTCCCCACGCCCCTTGGATATGGTAGGAGAGTGGAAGAAAACGGGGGTGCTCACAGGAGGCTGATAAAGGGCCGCAGGACACTGCTCCTTCCCCCCACCCTTGTGGGGGAGGGGTCTGGAGAGGGGAACTACCAGGATCCTCCCTATATCAGCTGGGACAGGCGAAGGCTGTGCCAGAGGCACATGCTGGGGGTGCGGGTTGAAGGGTACGGCCAAAGGGGCCTGCCCTTTGGCTAGGCCAGGAGGTTGGGGCAGAAGGGTCATTGGTTTGCTTGCATAATATGGTTATTATGGTAAAGAGGTAAAGGTAAAGAGGAACTCTCCCCCTGAGTAAGAGAGGGGTGGAGAGGGAGGATATCCCCTGGTGGCAGCAGGGGATGGAAGAAAGAATAGTACAGAGCCAACTCCCTGGTGTGAGCAGGGAGTGGTATGGAGATGGGACCAGTATGAACCTTTGAGGGGAATGCTATGTTTAATTAATTATGTGTGATAAACTGTGATAGGTTTGGGATGGGTATTTAAGGGACTGATTGGGCTGTTATAATGTATTATTGTGTTCTGGGTCCCTATGTGGGATATAACCCAGTAATGTTATTGGTTAATATATTATTGTGTTCTGGGTCCCCTGTGTGGGATTTAACCCAGTAAATATTATTTTGTTATTGTTGTGAGCCGCCTTGAGCTGACCTGAGGTCAGGAGAGTGCGGGATATAAATAAAAATTATGATGATGATGATGATGATAGCAACTGATGGGATATTTTTCTCCTGAACATGAGATTTTCTTTGGACTTGTGGGTACAATTTGTCCCTAGATAATGAGTTGTTTTCAATGGCCACCCACTTCAGCCATCAGTGTGGGGGAAATTTACACCTGATATACCCTATTCAAAATGAACACAGGGGATATAATTTCAAAAATAATGGACATTCCTGGGCCAGACATGAAGCCTTTCTCCTGCTGAGATATGATATAATGGCATTACAAAAATATGATGGCTAAAATTTTGAGCTGATCTTGAACCCTTTTTATTTTTTGCCTGTAACAGAATGATTTAATAATCTGAATGCCCTACTCCACCAGATGAATTCCTTTAATTCCAATAATACCTATTGGAATTAAAGATGAAAGGGACATGTTAAAGGTAGCATTTTGAAATGAAAACCAGTCTGAAACGGTTACAGGGAAAAGTGCAAAAAGGCAGCCAGAAGAACCAGATATTGGATTGGGTTTTTCTGTGTATTGTTCTTGACTGGTTGGTTTTGTTTTACTGTTACTGCTGGATATGGATGCAGAATCTCCTCCCCAGCCTGGAGAAGGAAATAACATTCTTTCAATGAAAAAAAAAAAAAGTGGATGAGCACATGACATAACTACATAAGGGGACCTGAAGAAAGAAGAAGTGAACGAATGACCAGTTCTGGGTCCAGAACAGGGCAACCAACAAGAGTAGGGAATGAAAGTTTGTGTTAGAGGGCAGCTGGACAAGTTGTTGAATTAATTTATTATTTTTATTATTATTATTATTATTATATTTTATTTTATTTTATTGACCACTCATAACACAAATACAACTGAATATGGGCTATACATTTTTTTCACCTCCAGAAAAACTAGGGAAGAAAAGCCCAAGCAGAGGAAGGAGGCTTATGTAGGGGTGTGCACCAGGCCCCCATGTCGCTTTCATTTTTCATTATTGTTTTTGTTATTTAAAATGTTATTTGCGTTATCGTTATTAACGACAATGTCATTTTCATTATCGTTTTCATTATTTCGGCTTCAAACGAAGATTTTATTTTTGCTATCAGTATCCATATCAATTCCAATAAAATTATCTATCTATCTATCTATCTATCTATCTATCTATCTATCTATCTATCTAATGTAGAGGGGGAGAAGGGCAGGGAAAGGGAGAAGGTAAAATGTAGGGTATGAGGGAGGAAAGATATTGGTGGTAATACAATGAGGGCTAGGGAGGATTTTTTGTGTGCAAGCATCACAGTTCTGTAAACGCAACCTGACAAGCAGAGTTCTCACAGAACAGAGAGAAAAGGCCTGGCTCTCCAATTATAAAGGGTTGCAGTGACCTCTCACAGGGCCCCCCTGATTGGTTGTGGGAGGCAGCAGGCATTGAGAAATCACAGAGTGCCATGAGACTGCTGGGGCCTGCCTGCGCTGCTTATTGGTCAGCGATACATCCATCGCCCCTCCGAACACAGACACAGTTCAAGAGTTCAACCCTGTTTAGTGCTCCAAGATGTCTGCTCCCCCCTCCCCTCTCCATATTTTCCCTCCAAAATCCACCTACCACAGCACTAATAATAACAACAATGATAACGACATTGCCATTTTCATTATCATTGTTATCAATTGTAGTTTTCATTATTGCAATAACAATAACAAAAACAACAATTTTCATTGTCATTGTAATAACGAAAACGGCATGCACACCCTTAGTGGTTTGAGAGGTGAGGGGAATGGAGAAGAGTTTAGTAAAGAGTTTACTAGGCATGGCTGTATGGTTTGCTTGGCATGCCAGAGTGATTGGTCAGATATATATTATATGTTCGATTCTTATGTTTTTCTCAGGCAATGAAATGTAATAATAATTTTGACAGTATACTGAAAATCTCTGAAGCCATATCTGACAACCTAGCTATCTTGGAAAAATCTGAATGCTGCAATATGGTAAAATGCCAAAGTTTAATCTAAAATGTCACATATCCAAACTAATTACATGCCGAAAAGCAACAAGACAAGACAGTATAGGACAATAGTTGTAATTATTTAATATAATGGTGTGCATTTTGTACACAATTTGATATTTAGTATCTCTTGCAGTAGAAAAGAAACAGGAGTTGTCTGGATAAGTAACTCGTTAGTTGGTATGTATAACATGGGCAGATCCTTAGGTTTATTGCAGTATTCCCCAAAATGTTGCCTGCATTATCCCATTTTGAGAAGTAAATGTGATTCCATGACCTTGGGCATCAACAGAAATATGCAAAATATTTCAAATACCATTGTACTTGTAACTCTATACACAGAGAGTTTGACTCATATTGGAGTAAGGGGTGAAACTAAAATTTCTATGATGGTTTTTGATTGGAATGGGCCAATTTGCCTGTTCCGATTGAAAATGAGATCAATATTTTGTCTGATTCCAAATTTGGTACCATTTTCAATAAGGGCAGTGGCCATTTTTTGCATGCGCAAAACAACCCCGGTGGCCATGTTTTGCATTTCTGTGTGAATGAGCCTTCTGACAGCTTTAGAAATTCATGTTTGACAGATATTCAGTCAAGATAAGGAATCAATAGTGCAGAGATTGCTAATCTATAACTCAAGACTCCAAGTCGGGTTGGTTCAAAATAGTGATTTTGTTTTCACAGAAATTTCTGAGAAAATACAATCATTGTTTATTTCCAATCAGAATACTGACTGAAAATATATTGCCCCAACCAATGAGGCTGGGTGGCTAGCTTTAAAGGCAACATCACGTTGGACATTGCAGGTTGCCATTTGCACTGAACCCGCTGGCCAGAGTCTAGACAGAACCACCACCACCAGATCAAAGAGCCCCCAAAGGGAAGATGCAGCAAAAGGAGGAAAGTCCTGGGACAGTAAGACCCTTGGAGGGAAGGGGAGGGGTGGAACTGCAGCCATCCAATGGCAGGCACAAGTTACAAGTGGCTTGTCTCCCCGCAGTTGCACCTGAGCACTAAAAGAGCAACCCAGAGGTCCCCAGACCACACACACACACACACACACACACACACACACACACACACAGGGAAGATGCAGCAAAAGGAGGAAAGTCCTGGGACAGTAAGACCCTTGGAGGGAAGGGGAGGGGTGGAACTGCAGCCATCCAATGGCAGGCACAAGTTACAAGTGGCTTGTCTCCCCGCAGTTGCACCTGAGCACTAAAAGAGCAACCCAGAGGTCCCCAGACCACACACACACACACACACACACACACACACACACACACACACACGAGAGGTGTTCCCTGGACCTACAAGGAAATCCTAGCCTTCATTTGTTTCTGGGGGGACAGCAAGATGCAGGGCGGCTCCTGCGGCTCTCACCTGAATGGGATCACCCAAAAGACAGCTGTATCCGGTTACCATCATACTGACTGCTTTTAGACGAGCAGCCAGGGAAGCGCCTTCTTCAACACGCCAGTAGGAAAAGTCGCACTGCGTGCGTTTACATGCACTGAAAGTGGCCGCCCACCATAGGAATCGACAGTGCGTGCGGTCTACTGAAGCCTCTTTGAAGACACATTCTGGAAACCATTTGCAGAAGGCGCTTCCCTGGCCGCTTCTCTAAAAGTGGCCCATACGATCCAATGCTGGTTGCAGGCCAAGGAATTGTGCAGGGACTTCAAGGAAGTGAAAGACAACACCACCAAGTCTGGCCAGGGGCAAAAGACCCTGCCCTTTATGAACCCATTGATACTTTCCTCCACATGATCAATAGTGGCCCCTTGGATAGTTAGCACTGGGATCACTGAGGGCTACAGCCAGGAGGAACACCCACCACTATTAGCCAAGCCACAAGGATTCATTCATTCTGAGATTGTTGTTCCCCTGAGAAGGAGACTGGCCTCTCGGGAACATAAACATATGTGTCCGGCCAGTCACCTGGATAGCAGTCAGTCTCTGACTTGGAGGGGTCAGACACTGGTATCATCCTGACTCTCACCACCTGTATTTGAGGAAGAGCATCTCCACTTGGGCCAAGAAGAACCTGTGGTGGAGGCAGAGGGAACAAGGGACTTACAAGGTCCATTGTGACCAGAAAGTGGTAGGCACTGGGGATTGGTGGGAGGACTGCAAGGCAGACACAGGAAAGGCGGGGAGGGGAACAAAAGTGAAATAGACATAGGACAGATCTCTCAGTAAATGCCAGAAACCAATAGGTGTCCCTTTATGTGCTGCCTACACAGGTGTCTGGGATCCCCACTGTCAGCAGACCCAGGAAGACACACACACACACACACCTCCTCCTGAAGGTAGGCACTGGGGATTGGTGGGAGGGATGCAAGGCAGAGCGTGGAGGCCCTGCTGTAAATAGGCCCTCATGGCTCCAAATCACTCTTGAAGTGGAGCCAATAGGGATGCGGGTAGAATGTCATGAACGGAAGGTGGGACTCTTGCAGACCCTAACAAGGATTTACTATTCCTTCCACCAACAGATCCAAAACCCAAAGGGTCAGATGCCCTGGAAAGACCGGCACTGGGCACCCAATGGATGAGGGAGCACTGTGCAGTAGTACTACAGAGTAGTCAGACATCAGTGTAGTGCTACAGTGGAGCAACATAGCTATCCAGAGGGGTGAGTGGGAAGGGGAATGCTGTCTGTGTGTTGAATACTAGTTGGTCGGATGGGAGGAGAGGTGACAAGAAACGTCCAGGTGTGTGTGTCTGGTGTGATGATCAGGGGTCAGCCGGGGGGGGGGGAGGGCTTTGAAAGGGGG
>QEPC01006701.1:11844-24916 GCA_003113815.1 Sphenodon punctatus | reverse complement strand
CTGTATGTCTTTGCATACTGTGCTCGCTTACAACTTAGGCTCCATGCACCCACACTTTGCCTTGGTCTTTCAGCTCCAATCGTCTTCCTTTGCAGGTTGGGGGCAACGTTAAAGCTGAGCAGAATGCTATGTAAGTGTTTAATAAGAATTTGGGTACACGTTGACTTTAAATGCATGGAAAGGCCAATGGAAGGCCAATGGAAGGAATGGAGGAAACATTAATGCTAATTTGGAATTAAATTATATCTCATTAACTGTTTCTGAAATAGTACAATGGAGATGCATCTTTGGGACTGGGAGGAGCATGATGTGGAATAACAAAGCAGGGAGAGACGGTGGAATGACAGGGAGGAGAATATAAGGATTAAGTAAAGCAGGAAGGAACTTGGTGGAATAATAGGAGGAATGCCATAAGAAATTGGTAGAATGTTGAGATTTTCTGTGATGTAAATGATTGGGAGGAGTGATAGGAGACCATTGGGAAGACTACCATTGTGCTATTAAGTACCATAGCTACGTCCTTGTTGTTTTAGTCTCTGTTGTCTCATTGTGTTTTATACCTCCTCTCCTGGGTGATCTTTTCTTTTTTGTGGTGGGGGGGGGAATTTGTCATCTCACACACTCTGTTGCATTTTCTATTAGAGATGATGGTCATTATAGTGGTCAGGAGTCTTGTAATTTTTTGGGAGGTAAGTGAAGTTTATTGAGTAGTCCAGACCTCTGAGTTATGTGTTATGGGGTTGGAAGCTAGTAGATTAAACTGGGGGTCAGGTGTGGGGTGGAAGCTGAAGTCAGAACTTTTCTATCTTCTAAGAGTGAAGTGGTGGTTAGTGGGTCACAGTGTGTGGGCGGGGGGGCAAATAAGTAGTGGGTTAGAGTAGGTGGTGATCCCAAATAAAAGGAATTTAAATGTAACAACATAAGTAGTCCATGTAGTTGTTTGCTGGTGGTATATTTACATGCTGTTAGTCACCTGTGCAGTGGGGAGATGTATTTGAACTAGTGCCCCAGAATGGAGATCTTTCTGGAATGTAAATGAAAGAGAAATTCTTGCCACATTGGAAGTAGAGTAACAGTGTAATACCGGACTGGGAGGAGCATGCCATCTTAGCTTTAGTGTTGCCCCCAACCTGCAAAGGAAGAGGATTAGAGCTGAAAGACCAAGGCAAAGTGTGGGTGCATGGAGCCTAAGTTGTAAGCAAGCACTGTATGCAAAGCCATACAACATCTTTACTGCTTACATGGTGTGGAAGTTAAAGCGGGAGCCTTAACACAAATTTCTAGGTTTGTTAAAGTTTGCTTGGTATGAATCTGCCTTAACTAAGTTTGTAAAACGGTGGGCGTTTTTCCTCTAATTATTATAATAAAGATGTCTCTGACTGCAGTCAGTCAAAGTAAAATTTAAACCTATTTTCAAAATAAAGCAAAGCTACTTCGAAGCAGACGATTTACACTATTTGGGAATAGCTGTCTTTTTCTCCTTTGCTGCTCTGCTGATGTTTGGGTTTAATTTGAAATAAATGAACTCCTGGCTCATCATGCAATCAAATTGACTGCAGTCCAAGTCATGTGATATCTTCACAAAGCTTCAGGTCCAGAGTGGGTTAAAACCCATGGTCTCAGGCAGGCAGTAGTATTCTCAGGTGGTTTCTGTTGATAATGCATGTACTTGTTCTGCAAACAGAGGTAATTTTTGTCCTGCTGTGTGCATTTAAAATAAAGCATATGGGGAAATGTCCCTGGTTTTCAACACGCATTTTTTTTTTCTGCCTGCCTAATCTGCTCCATTGAACTGAAGGTTATTCAAGAATCCTCATGAGGGAAACATTTGTTCTGTACAAACTGTGTGTGTGTATTGATAAGCATATTGGGAGAAAATAATAATCCAATCCACAGCCAAAGCAATGCATACTAGGTGTCAGGGTTGGCACCTATCAAGGTGAGTAAGGGCAGGATCAGAACTCTGACACTGTAAGAATAACCACAGACCTATTGTTGGAGAAAGCCAACAGGGAAAGAAGGACTGACAGACAGAGAGGGAGAACAGACACACATGACATTGACCAAAGCAGGCACAGACTATAATAGCAAGGCCCTGCCTACAGGGTAAACCTTCCCTCAGGATCTAGCGGTGGCTGAGCTCTGATGCTGTGGCCAAGATCATCACTGGGAGCCTCTCAGGTCCAGCAACCAAGGGAGGAGGCAGGAATGAAGGCAAGACAACCTCAAGAAGCTGAGACTCAAGGGCAGGACCCAAGAAAGATTAACAACAGAAAGGAAAGCTGCCACCAGAGCAACATCAACATTACCAGAGTAGGTCAAGGAGCATAGCAGAACACCCGAGAAGGGAGGAAACCAGGACTTAACACACAAAACCAAGGTGAGGGTAAATACTACAGGAAGGTTACAACTAGGAAGAAGGGAGAGCCTTACAAAGACAAAAGGGGGGCAGATGTATGTAAGAAAAACACACACACACTGCAACAGAAGGAAGGAGGGAGGGCGGGCTAGAGTATACCAGGAGGAACCAGGAAGTAGTGTATGAGAGACAGGAAAAAATTGGGAACCTACAGGGAAGAGTGTAACACCAAGCAAGAGATCAAGGATACTAGGGAGCTAGATCTGCGAGGACATAGGTATTCATTTTCATTTCAGAAGGAACAAGGCACTACCAGACAGGATACAAGGATCTAAGTCTATGCAACACAGCAGGGGAAAACAGGCACTTGTCCAGGAAATAACTAGGAACTGCAGCAATACAAGACTATGAGGGGGAAGCTTATTAATGGGTGACAGAGGCCTAGTTAAAGCAAAGCTATGAGGGGAGACTTAGCAAGGGACGAGGACTAGTAAACAGGCCTATAAAGAGAATTAAACACTCAACAGTAAGGATGGGAATTTTGGTTTCGGATAGAACCGAAAGTACGGGATAATAGCCATTTTGGATTAATCCAAACTTTCAGTACTTTTTGGCTGTTTTGGATCTTTTGCATTGACTTTTGTTTTAATTTTTTAACATTGCGGTTTGTCCCCATTGAAGTCAATGGGGACAAACAGCAGTGTTAAAAATCCAAAACAAAAGTCAATACAAAAGATCCGAAACAATGGATACTGAAACAAGAACCAAAATACATGAGAACCAAAACTAAAAGTAATAAACCATAATTTTACCCAGAGTCCCACCCCTACTGAGGGTATTAAAAGGATCCTGAGAGGCTAGGAAGGGGAGGGGAGCACAGCACTTAAGCAAGCACTGACAGATGCTAGAGAGGAGAATCCCAAGCCTAAGTTAGAAAGGAGAAGCCCAAGCCTAAGCTAAAAGGGAACAGGTGTGCTACAGGGAAAGGTAGCACAGACAGGGGCTAGAGGGCATAAAGAGAAAGGAAACACCAACCAAGCAGTACAATAACATGGAAATACACAACCTGAACAATGGAGAAATTCAATGCTAGAGAGACTGGGCAACACCAGCAGTACATGCTCCACCAGATTCCTGTGGTTCCCATCTTTCCTTATAAGCAGGCTGGGGCCAATCAGGAAGCTGGTGGTGGGTATTGCTCTAAACAGCCAGAGGGGGGGGAGGAGGAGGAAAGAACACTGGGGAAATCCCTCACCCGAACAGGCCAAGTGGTGATGCAGGGGGTGGAAAACAGCCACCGTCAATCCCAAGAGGCCCCAGGTGTCAGGGCCAAGTCCTACTGGAGCCCTCGTAGCTCTACTACACCCCTGAAGGCAAGAAAAACAAAAAGAACAGAAATGCAATCTGTACCTTGGCTTGGCATACCTAAGTATTTCCCAAAATGCCCCTGCCTGTTTCCTTCTTAATTTGGCTGCATAAGAAGCAACTGCTGGAGCAGGCTGAACTGCAGATCCCGTACTAAGCTCTCCAAAACCAATACAAAAACTGCTCTGATTCTGCCATTAGAATATCCTCCAAAAATGCAGACATCAGGGTAGAATTTGCTTCACAGGCAGATCTAAATTAAAGCATAGGCAGTATATAATTTGATCACTGGTTCCTCCTTGTATTCATGCTTCAAACACCAAAGCTTTTTTCTTCCCAGACCCCTCGCTATCAGATATACCATGGCTGGGCAAAGTTTCCTAATCTCAAGAGCTTCATCCATTTCCCACAATGGGGTCAAAGAGCCGCATGTGGCTCTAGAGCCACAGTTTGTCCAGGAAACAGGCCTGGAATCCTTAACGGGAGCGAGCAGCAAAGGCAAGATCACTTTGGGCATACCTGGACCTTACACACATTGCAGCCCAATGCCCAGATCACACTACCACTACCACCACCATGAGTGCACCCAAGGGGGAAGATATAGCAGCAACAGGTGGTGCAGGGGGAGGCACAGCAGCCATCCCACAGTAGATACAAATTATATTTATTTATTTATAATTATATTTGTATGCCACCCCCTCCTGCTACAAGCAGGGCCAGCCCCAGGGTTTGTGAGGCCATGTGCGAAGTCTTGGTGCAAGGCCTAATTTGCATAATTAAGCACTACCTAATTATGCAAATGTATACATTTACATAAAACTTACTCCCTCTGGACAGGAAGGATTCCCATTCTCCACCTCTCCGAGCAACCATGGAGAAGCATGGCCTCCTAATGCTTCCCCCCCTCCCCAGCCGAGTGTCTACCACCACTCCCCAGGAGTGGTTCCACTGCAGGGGCAGCCAAGCGGGCAGTGACACAGGCACAGAGAGACTGACTGCGTCCACTGCCTTACTGGAGGAGGGGCCAGGGGGTGAGCTTAGCCAGTCTGGCCTCCAGGGCCTGTTGCTTCTTGCTGCCAGTGCCGCCTGTGCCTTGTGCACGCATGCGGTGTGACCAGTCCAGAGGTGCTGCTATCACACACACAAGACACCCAAAATGCAGCTAGCTTATTAAGCGCATTATGCCATGAAAAGAGACATATAACCAGTTCAGTTGTGCCCCCATAATCAGTTCATGCTGCCCCCACCCCATAACCAGTTCATTTCTGCCCCCGCCCCCATATAATCTATTCACGCTGCCCCCACCCATAACCATTTAATTTGTGCCCACGGGGCAGCGTGAATTGATTATATGGGGGTGCAAATGAACTGGTTATGGGGTGCGGGTTTAAAGACAGTATTCCTGTTAGCAATAACTTCATTAAGAAGAGTTAGTGAAATAGCAGCCATAATAATCTCAGAACCATATTTGCAGATTTATTTTCCAAGACAGAATAGATATTGCTTTACATCCTAAATTCCTACCTAAGATAGTGTATAAGTAAGACAGTTGTGAGAATGTGGCCCTTTTTACACGGGTCTCTCCTGTCAGCCGTAAACACGCAGATTTCTGTGTGTTCATGGGTGGGGGAACCCCGTGTGAATGACGTGGTGCACGCACCCATGGTGAGTGGGGGTGCATCTGCGCTCGCCTAACACGCATCCCCACTCCCCCCCCACTCATTCCCACGCACAGAGCAACCGGGGGAAATGGTGGTTACTATGTGGGTGTGGATGAGTGGTGGGTGAGTGGGGATGTGTGTGCAGCTGTGTGCATGGCCCATCAATGCATTGACACGCCCACGGACTCCCCACCCGGTAGAGCCATGTAAAAATATCATGTGAGGAGCCACTCGAAGAAGAACAGAAGGTTGCTACCTTGCAAACAAGGTTCTTTGAGATGGCTCCGAATATTCTCACAACACCTACCCTTCCAGCCCCTCATGGAATTATTTTCTTATATTTCTAGAAAGGGTTGAAAGGAACTGTCATTCAGAGGGGGAGGGTTCCTAGAGGAGCTCAAGACCATCATGTGGTCTATTATTTGAACAGGGTGAGCGTGTACAACCCAGTTGTGAGAATGTTGGGAGCCATCTCGAAGAACCTTCTTTACAAGGTAGCAATCTTCTGATCAACACGTGGGGAGGAGCTGTTTGTAAAAAGCCTTATCTCCCAGCCCGATCCAGCTTCCCGCTGCCGCTGCTGCCGCTGCAGCACTACTAGGAGGCAGAGGCAGGTGAGGGATGGGGTCTGGAGCCAGGGAGGGGAGGAAGAATCACTTTTGGGGGGAGAAGCTGGCTGCAGCCTGCTGCCCAGCCAGGCAAGTGCAGGGCCCCAGCTGGTGGCGGGGCCATGTGCGGCTGCACATGTGGCACATGCCTGGGGCCGGCCCTGGCTACAAGCATCTTGGGGCGGCTAACAACATTTTAAACATATAATAAAATTCATTAAAACCCCACATTAAAATAACCCAACACTAAAACAATAAAACCCCACCCTAGCCCTACCGACCCACCCACCCCACCTCCCTCAGCAAAGGCCTGACAGAACAGCCAGGTCTTACACTGTCTGCAGAAAGAGGGGAGGTCAATGGCCAGGTGGACCTCCAATGGAGAGAGTTCCAAAGCCGTGGTGTGGCCACCAAGAATTCTCTCCTCATGGTTGACATATGGGAAACCCGGGGAACCTCAAGGAGGGCAGCCCCAGTCGACTGCAGAGGCCGATCCAAGATCCGGAGGGTGAGGCGGTCCTGCAGATAGGTGGGGCCCAGACCATCTAGGGCTTTAAAGGTCAAAACCAACACCTTGAATTGGGCCCAGAAGACTATTTGCAGCCAGTGCAGAGAGTGGAGCACTGGAGTAATGTGCTCGTGTCAGTCCATCCCCTTCAGGAGACGAGCCACCCCATTCTGCACCAGCTACAGTCTCTGGACCATCACCAAGGGTAGCCCCACGTAGAGCGTGTTACAGTAGCTCTTATTACCTTGAAGTAATAAAAGCATGGATGATCATGGCAAGGTCCGAGTCCGAGACATACAGCCTAAGTCGATATACCAGATGTAGTTGGAAAAAAGCACCCTTCGCCACATCCAGGCAGAGCTATGGATCTAGGAGCACGCACAGACTACGGACCTGAGATACCAGGGGAGGACAGACCCTCATCAATGATGGCAGCCATCACTCCCCCTGCTTTCCCCACAACCATCACCTCTGTCTTTTCAGGATTTATCTTCAAGTTACTCGCCCTCATTCAATTCCACACAGCTGACAAACATCGGGTTAGCACCGAGACTGCCGGACCTGGGTCTGATGAAAATGAGAGATATAGTTGGGTGTCATCAACATATTGATGACACCTTAAACCAAACTCTCTGACAACCTACCCCAAAGGCTGCATATACACATTGAACAGGAAAAGGGATAAGATGGAACCTTGCAGAACTCCACATGTGAGGCCCCGGGGAGAAGATGAATAATCACCCAGCACCACACGCTGGGTTCCCCCATCCAGAAAAGAGTGGAACCATTCAAGAACAGTCCCGCTCATCCCTGCCCAAACCCATAGCCAAGTCACCAACAACTCATGATCAACTGTATCAAATGCAGCCGAGAGATCTAACAAAATCAACAGAGTCGAATGACCCTGGCCCAACTCTCGGGAAAGGTTGTTGACCAAGGCCACAAGCGCAGTCTCCGTTCCATAACCCAGACAAAAGCCAGACTGAGGGATCAAGGAAATTGACTCTTTCCAGATGCTCCTGAAGCTGTCAAGCCACCACCCATTCAATAAACTTCCATAAAAAAGGGAGGTTAGAGACCAACCGATAGCTGGCCAGGATGTCAACGTCCAATGATGGCTTCTTCGGCAGAGGCTGCAGTGCCACCTCCTTGAGATGATCAAGCACCCTGCCCTCCTTAAGGGAGGCATTGACTATCCCAGCCAGCAATGGCCCTAATGTCTCCCGGCTAGCCTTAAACAGTCAGGATGGGCATGGATCTAATTCACAGTAGGTGGATCGCACAGTTCCAAAAGCATCCCCTGCATCCGAGGGCGACATGTTTTGAAATTCATCCCATAAAACATGGGATAAAGATGGGGATTTAACTGCCTCTGGCTCACGCACTGTTAAAAGTGCTGCATCAAAACCATGATGGATTTGAGCAATTTTATCTGCAGAAAAGTTCAGTATCCTCAGAGGGTGGACTCATCCTCTGAGTCCAGGCAGAGGAAGGCCAGACTGAATAACCCCCTCACCACCCGGAAAAGTTCAGCCAGACGGAACTTAGCAGATGCAATGAGGGCAACAAAGAAAACCTTCTTTACTGTCCGCACTGCCACAGCATAGGTACATAACCAGACTCTATGTCGCAATTGGTCAACTTCAGTACGAGAATGATGCCACCATCGCTCTAACCACCGCCCTTCTTGCTTCATCTGCCACAGGTCCTCCGTGTACCGTGGGGACCTGCATTGTCGGTGATTCGAGAGCAGACTCCTGGGAGCCACACAGTTGATGGCCTCTGTCAACACAGAGTTCCAAAAGGTCATGAGGTCATTGAGTGAGCAGCCATTGAAGTCAGAGGGAATATCCCCCAGAGCATTCTGGAACCTTTCTGGTTCCATAAGCCTACGGGGGCGAACCAACCGAACTGGTTCCGCACCCTCCCGGGGAGCGACGTGCACCAAGATAATGATCTTTAGTTAAGAACATAAGCAGTGGATCAGACTAGTGGTTCATCCTGGAGGAGATAATGATCCATCCATGACAAGGGCACTGTTGACACCTCCCCCATGAATGGATCCCCTGCCTAAAGGCTGGTGTAAAATATCATGTTCAGGGTATGTCCTCCAACATGTGTGAGGCCCACAACTCTCTGAAACAGGCCCATGGTTGTCATGGCAGCCATGAACTCACGCTCCACCCCTCCAAGGCCAGTGTCGGCATGCATATTGAAGTCCCCCAGGACCATTGCCCTGGGGGACCACAAGACCACGTCCAACACCAGTTCAGTCAGAGCGGGCAGGGAAGCTGATGTACAGGTAGGTGCCCGGTATATCAGCAGTATCCTCACTCTGTCTCCAGCCAAATCTAACACCAGATGGAGGCCCTCCATTCCTACGATAGGTTGCACAGGAAATCTCCTCACAGACCATGTCTCCTTAAAAATAATGGCTACACCCCCCATTCCTCCAGTCGCGGCTGTTGCTGAACAGAGTACCCGGCTGGAACAAGATCAGCCAGTATAGTCCCCGGATCAGCCAGTATAGGTCCCGACTCAGTGTGCAGCCAGGTCTCCATAATACATGCAAAGTTGGCTGCCTGGTCCAGGATCATATTCCAGACTGTACATGAGGAGCATCTCTATCATTCAGTGTGCCGGCAATAGAGATGTCCGAGGTTCTCACATAGGCATGCACATGGGATCTGTGGGCTATTGGATCAAACCCAAAGTCTCTGTCTGTGGCTGTCACCGGGGTGGGGGAAGGGCACACCCAACAAGGGGGAGCCAGCAGTCAACTAAAGTCTCAAGCCCCGATGCCGCTCACATGATGTGGAAGCTAAGTGCCTATCAGGATAGAATTGTGGCCCATATGCTCTTGCTGAGATCAGGCCTCTATCACCATAGGGCGCAGAGTACTTCGGGAGCCTTGAGCCGAGCCCCACTCGTTCACTCGATACAACCACACCAAGTAAAGGGAGGAGCGGGGTGACTCATGGGGGAAGGGCTGTGAGGTCAGGAGACATGCGGCTCAGGGAAGGGGAGCAAGGGCTCGCACACAGGAGGGGGGCCAGGACCCAATGTGGGGGAAAGAATCCACCCGACACCCATAGCACACTTGCTCACACACATGTAGGAAGGCAACACAGGGAACCACAGACACACGTGGGTTTCAATCTCTTGAGGCTAATGTTATCAGACACACACAACACACACGCACTCATAAAAACAAGATCAACAAAGATAAATCGCTCTGCTTAGCTCAGAGGCAGAGGCTGGTTTCTCTGCAATCACCAGTGCTGGGCTCAGGCCCAGTGCTGGCCTTTATACTGATGGCCCCACCCCTGCGTGTGCCCACAAGCACTCAGAACGTTGCAGATGAGGCAGGGCCATGTCAGTGTTACGTGTGGGCACAAGAGGTGTGTCTGTGGGGTGTGGCGTGGGGCCGGTTCCCATGGAAACCAGTGCCCGCGGTGGAGAGTGCTGGGTTGCGTCAGACAGAGCTGTGCCGAACCCCGCTCCCCCATGGCGCTTCCGCGGATGCCCCCCCGGGACCCCTGAGCCACCGCCTGAGAGTGGGGCTTACAGTGGCTTGCTCTGTGTGAACTGTACTCCATGGTTGCAAGGGTTAAGGTCTGCCATTATCTAGTGAGCGAAACAAACGCTTTTGTCTAGTTTTAAGTGGTCTGCACTACTTGTCACCCATTCTGCCCTCCCAGACTCTGTCTTTGTACTTGGCTGTGTACCAGCCCACCATGTCTGGTGTCTGGGGCCATTCTTTGTCCTGGGGCCTGGTTTGTGGGGCGCGGAGGTGTCTGACAACTTGGCCCTGGCTGATGTTTGGCTTAGGGATGATGGGGTGTGCATGTCATTTTCATTATTACAATAACAATAACAAAAATTGTCTTTTTCATTATTGTTATTGCAATAACAAAAATGACAAATAATAATAATGAAAAGAGAAATGAAAATGACATTTTGTTTTTGAAATAAAGGGAACAAACTGAAAAATGTATTTCAGGCTATAACTTTGTGTTTCTTAATCAGTTATGGTGAAACTTTGGGAGGTTGTACCCTCCAATGGAGGGCACTATGTGTGACATTCTTTGAAATGTTTAGATAAAGGAAACCAATTTTAGAAGCACTTGAATGTTGTGATTTTAAGAAAAGATCCATACACATTCATGGCTACAACTTCTTTATCTTCTATCCAATTTGCAGGAACCTTTGTGAATAGTATGTCCCTCCAGAAGCTGAACACTCCTGACAATTTTCAGAAAGATTGGCTAAAGGGTCCTGATGGTATAAGATATTAACATGAAAATATATTTTCAGCTGTAACATTTTTATATTCCATCCTGTTTACAGAACATTTGGAAGGAATGTATCACACACCTTTCCTGTCATCTCTGCCAAACTACAGGACAGTTTGATAAAGGGACCCAACTTTATAAGCAATTAAAGTTGTCTCTTGGAAGACCATTATTCAGATAAATAACAGCACATGCAGTGCCAATAAGAGGCAGGCACCTGGCATGACAGGGGGAAAGAGTCTGTAGGAGGGAGGATGTGGAGCAACCCAAAAGACTGACAGACATTCACTGGCCAATTACAGCATGTTTCCAGCTTTACAGGACCAATCAGTAGTGGCTTCAAAACGGGTACAGGGGGTGGCCCTCAGGAGGCCATAGAAGGGACATAACTGGGACATTGGGGATAGCATCCCAGAAATAAGGAGACATAGTTTACACATCCAGGCTGGCCAATTATCATCACAATCACATCCTGCCGCACTGTGACAGAAGACATTAGAGAATCTCTATTGCGATTTCCTAAACAGATGCTTCCGATTTCCCAGTAAGAAGTGTGGGAGAGATGTTGGGATGGTCTCCGCACAGAATGAGGATATTTGGTTGACATTTCTGCTGGCCATTTGGCATCACAAATCGATCTTATACCACAGTGATACGTCAGAGCATCCCTGGCATAGGCTCCTTCTCTGCATATACTGTTCAGGCATATAAAATTGGGAACTTTTATCACATCTTTCTGATATTTGGCAGAGATAATTGTGAAAGTGTGATATACAGCCTGGTTATGTTTCATGTACACTGATTGGATTACAACGATGTTACAGTCAGACATACATTTATAGGTTAATTGCTTATTCCACCATGACCCTTATTCCAATCCTTTTGAAAGTTGGCAGAGATAGTAAATAATAGGAAGGGATGTAAACTTTCCAAGTTTCATCAACATTAAATGTGAGGCAAACAAGTCACAGCTAAGAATGTATATGAAGATTTTTGCAAAATAATATAATTCATCTGCTTATAAAATTGGATTCCTTTATCTAATCTGTTTGGAATTTGGTACACATAATTCCTTCCAGTGTAGGCACACTGCCTCCAAGTTTCAGAGAGAGATACTTAAAAAAAAAAAGTAGAGCCAGAAATGTGTTTTCCATTGAAACCAATGGAAAACAAAAACGAAACCAAAAATGAAAACAACAATTTGATATTTATGAAAATGAAAATGACCGATTTAAATAACAAAAACAAAAAACAAAACAGAAAATGACATGAACCCCTGGGTCACACTTCTAATGTGCAGGGACTGGTGGCTGACCCATCTTTCAGGGTGGGTAGCTATGAGCTTGCGAGCTGTTATATGCAGCTCCTGGGTCATCATGTGGGCATACCAGACAAGGGGAACGGAGTTGGGCTTCTGGGTGTTGGGGCCCACTGGGCAATGAGCTGTGAGTGAGCTTCCAGAGTTTTGCCTGTGCCTTGCAGCAGGGTGGGTGGGTGTGTCCCTCTGCCTCTTTTCTTTGCTGGTGCCCTGTTGCAAGTAAGGGAATATGCATGGGCCCTTAATGAGTGCCTTGATCAGATAGATGCCAGAGCTAGACTTCCTTTTGGGGCCGGTATGAGCTCCTTACGTGCATAGGAACTGACCGCAGCCAAGTTCTGTGCCATGTACGTGGTCTGGACACAATCAAAGATTCATCTTGTGCTGCCAAGCAGGGATCCTTTCGACCCCTACTATATGGTGGCTCAGCATATCCTTGCAAAGGGCTATTGGAAGGTCATGTATCAATGGGGGTTATATGCAGAGGGAGCAGGGTTCGGTTCCCCACTCCCAGCCCCCAGCTACTGAGATTTCCCCTTGGAGTTTGGAGCTATGGACTTTCTTCCTGTGTCAGTGATCTTTCTGTGATAAGGGGCTGTGCCCTCCTCCCCTCTCAGCTTGTCATGATTTGCATTTTTCTCTCATAAATCACAAAGGGAAAGTGAGCTATGTGTCTTAGCTGAACGAATCAAACTAAATTGGGCTGCACTATTCCCAAATTGTATATTATAAGGTTACACTTCACATTGTTGTCCAGCTAGCAAAGGAAGTATTGTAATGACAATAAATTTATAATAAGGGAACATGAGACTTTTGGATTATAAAAATATATGCAAAGTTTACTTAAATATAAATAGAAAACATCAAAGTTACAGGATCTTTAAGATATTTCTATCTTAAGAAAAAGCTTGTAAAAGCTTAACATTTGCACAATACATTGGCTCAAAGATATCAAGAA
>QEPC01006697.1:2369317-2383604 GCA_003113815.1 Sphenodon punctatus | reverse complement strand
AGCAGCCCAGCTCCTTTCGGGGACGGGTCATCGGGAGCACATAACACCTGTGCTCCGGACTCTGCACTGATTGCCAATAGCGAGCCGAGCCAGGTTCAAGGTTCTGGTATTGATCTATAAGGCCCTTCACGGTCTGGGCCCCTCGTACCTCAGGGACCGCCTCGCCCTCCGCGCCCCAGAGTGGCTCCTTCGGTCCGCGGGGGGTGCCTTCTTGGTGGTCCCCGTGTTAAGCAGGGCCCACAATGGAGAGGGCATTCTCAGTGGTCAGATCGCGCATTTGGAACTCCCTCCTGGAGGAAGATTGTCTGGCCCCAAGCCTTTTAACATTCTGGCAAATTTGCAAAACCTGGCTGTTTGCCCAGGCCTTTGGGGAGGGGGAGAGTTATCCCCCTTCATCCTTATTTATTGTATTATTTATCATGTTCCCTGGTCCTGTTTTAATTGTTGTATTTTGTGAGTGTTTAAAATATTTTATGGTTGTATTTTTTTTACAGAGATTGTAAGCTGCCCCGAGCTGTTTCAGGAGGGGTGGGGTATAAATGTAATAAGTAAATAAAATAAAATAAATAAAACTGTACAGATCAGGGGTGGGGGGGCCCCTCAGTACAGACCGGGGGTGTGGGGAGCTAAATGTGGCCACTTTCCACTACCTGGATCTGGTCCTTAGATCCAGTTCTTACCTCCAATCACTGAAAAACTGAGCTCCAGGGAAGGGAGCAGAGACGGCGGCCTGCGAACAAGGAAGGGGCAGTTCTATGGCAATCCATTTGGGCCCTCCTTTCCTTGAACACATCCCTTAAGTACCCCCGCCCCAACTTCCATGCGGCCCTCGGAGCTTGTGCAAGCTTTCAAGGTTCACCATCCCTGATATAGACCACCACCTTTATAACAACATTAAAAGTCACATCATGAGTGTTTGGGATAGTCTGTTTTCAAAATTTTGGAAAATTGTACTGCCTCCCCCACTCTCTGCTTCCCGGCTGAAGCCAGTGGAACTTCTGGGTGTTTAACCAAATCTCATCTGTAGACGTGTACAAAATACATACCAGAGCCTTTATACGTGGTTTGCTCCTGCCTGCTCACAGTGACCGGGCACAATTCAAGGTCCTAGTTTTACCGATAAAGCCCTAAACAGCTTCGGCCCCCGGTATCTGAAAGAGTGCTTCTTCCCGTATGTTGTCGTGGCTTCTGAGGTCGACCGCAGGCACCCTCCTGCAAGTACTAATTGCCCAGGAGGTTCATGAGGGCACAGAAAGGCGTGCTCTGTGGCTGTTCCACTTATGAACTCTCTCCCCTCCACCACCCTTGGAGATCTGCCTAAGACCCCGCCTGCTTATCATTCGGAAGAGCTACAAAATCTTTTTGCTTGGCTGGGAAGAGGTGTTAGGGAGAGAGTTGGTGAGCAGAGCTTGCGGGGGTGGACTGCTTTTATGGATTTTTTAATATGTTTAGATAGGTTTTATATTTTTGTAAGCCATCCTGAGCCCTTGTGGGAAGGGGCAGGGTAAAAATTGAACAAAATAAATAAAACACAGTATCATTCCCTAGATAGATTTTTTTATTTATTTATTTTTATCAATTTTTATCCCGCCCCTCCTGAAAACCGCTCGGGGTGGCTAACAATTTTAAAACATAAAAATACAATCAATCATATTAAAACAGGGTTTTTAGATCTTCACCATACGACTGGCTCCTTTCCTTGACCACTGGGATCAGCACTGTAATAACTTCAGCATCATCAGGCATCAGGGACGGAGTCATACATTTTACAGTAAGGGTCAGAGAGATGATCCAATTCAGATGCAGGCCATGAGTGTACAAAGCCTGCAGAATGGGGTTTGGCTACAGGTAGGATCTACTATTGATCATTTCTATAATGCTGCTAGTCATACGCAGGATGGTACAGATCACAAAGACAGTCCCTGCTCCATGGAGCTTACAATCTAATCAAGACACAAAGACAGACAACTACATGCAAGAGTCTTCCTATGAATAATGGACTACATGACACTGGGATTCAGTAAGTTTACTGATTTCAGTTAAATGGTTGAAATCCGCAAGGCTATGATAAGGACAGGGCCTGGTTTCAGAATTTAAAAGCCATCTCGAATAAGTGGGCCTTTAGGTAGGAGTTGACTATGGACAGGAAGGCAGCCTGACGCATCCCCACAGGAAGTTTGTTCCAAGCGTATGGTGCAGCAAGGTGGAAACGTGGAGTCAGGAGCTGGCGATGGAGAAGGGCACAGATAAGAGCATCTTGTCCGATGAACGGAGGTGACGAGTAGGGAGAGATAAGAGAGGTACCGAGGAGCTGCAGAGTGAAGACACTTGTAGGAGAAGCTTGAACTGTATGTGAAAGCAGATGGGGAGCCAGTCTAATGACTTGAGAGGGGCTACATGGTTGTAACTGCGTGCAAGGAAGGGGAGTCTCACAGCTCAATCTTGCTGCTGCTGCTGCTGCTTTAATTTCTGATCTAGTTTAGATGTCTCTTAAGGCGGCAAGGATCTCCTAGAAGAGTGATGCAATTGTCTGCATGGATTTGACCAAGGCCCTAAGCCCACATGGTGGACTGCAGAGATTGCACTGCTACACCCAAGCCATTTTATATCTCTCCCCTCTCCTCTTTGTAATTGGAAAGAGAAAACAACCCCATCCAGCCCGGCTTTCACTTTGCATATGGTCATGTGTATTTCACACAGGGAGATGGACAGACAAAAGTAGCAGCAACAGTTGCCTCTAGTTCCGTCAGGCAATGGGGTGTCTCCATCGCGAGTGTCTCCAGGGGGCACGTCCTGCCCTTGCCCTGCCTGGGAGGAGTGTTTGGCAAAGTCCCCTGGTAGGGAGAGAGGTTTCGTTTGAGGATTGTTTTGGGAAGCCCCAAGTGCCTCTCTCTCCAGCCGCCAATGCCTCTCACTTCAGTGAGCTCAGGAAGCAAGAAGCACTCTACCGGGCTTGGTCGTCTTACCCGAGGCAGACCAACCCTGGAACTAGAAACCCACCTGCTGTTGCTATGGGGGGGGGGGGGAAGCCGGAAGCCCCTGCAGGCAAGGATACACAGATGAGGTTACCCGATCTGCCAGTGATAACAAAAAGCTCTCACTCCTGGCCAGAACTAGCATGCAAGTTCCAGGCTCATTGGGAGAGTCTCCGGGCACAGAGCATAAACAGTAACTCTTGGACAGGGAGAGACCGCTACCAGCGACTGAATCCATCCCTGGGGAGGGGACTACCTTCCACTCATCCTCAGCAGGTGGGACTTTGTTGGGGCTGAGGAGAGCCCTAGGCTGTCCCTTCACCAGATCGCACAGATAACACACACCCCTGCCCCTGAATGTAAGTAGCGAATGATGAAAGAACAATTTTATTTTGCAGTACTATGCAATTCAGACACTTCATGAGCATTATGTTCACTTAAAAGCCAAGGAAAATAGGTTCACTTTGTCCGCACAGAAGGGGGAATCAATTTGGAAACTACAGTTTCGATTTCCCACCTTTTAAAGGAATCATGGGGGTTACTAAGCAAGTTATACTTTATGGAATTCTGAACAAGGCACTGATTCTACATTGTCTCTTCTGATGTGCAACAGGCTTCTGTGAGCGAGTGCGTTACATAATTCAAAACTTGTTAAAAGGAGATTAGAACTGTAAATTAACCACCTCATTAAACCAAGTGGTGTTATTCGCTTCCACTTATCCTAGTGGATCTGGCTTGAATGATGCAGAGTGAAGTTTATTCTTGCTACTGCTTATGCTAAGAAAAAAGAATTTGTAACGAAGTCCATTGGAGCAATGCAGTTTTATTTGAAAATAGTTTTCACAGTAGAACAGGATTTTATATAATCTTGTGCAGCTCTTCCATGATCTGCTTCTAACAGTATCTGCACAGGAAAGAACACGGGCTTGTCCCTTAAGATAAATGCCTGAAATTTGTAACATTAGAAATCCAAGTGCTGTCTATGTCAGACTGTATTAGTGAAGTGAGAAACATAGGGAAGAGATGTTTTTTAAATGAAAGCTTAATTTTGTTTTAACACCAATTTAACTCAAAAGCTATACAAACAGGCGTTAGATTAATTCAGCATTCAACACCCTTGCATGAAGGTCAAAGATCTTATATACACATTTCTTGACATCAAGGCTTCACTCCTAAAAGCACTCTGTGGTATAACCTGCACACACTTCTTCAATTGTGCTGACACCAGAATGACCATCTTCCAGCAAAGCAAGGCTTGAAATTACAATAGCTTTCCAATGTGGAAAAAACCACAAACAATCAAGGTGGTTGTACTGGTTGGGGCTGGGGGGAGAGAACCCCTATCAGACTTCCTATTTCAGCAGTCAGCAACAAAGTCACCAAGTCCACTTAAAAGATCCTTGCAGATCACTTGTTCATGTATCCTTTGCTAACGAACAAGATTAGAACATCTCATCCCCACTGAAGATTCTAAGGAGCAAGCCCTACACAAGTCAGTTTTGACACAAAGCTCAGTATTTCTTGCCCCATACAGTGAAGAAAGGGAGAGGCGGTTCAAACATCAATCTTGACAGTCTGTTGTAATCCTACCATCTGAGAAACTGCTTTGCCTCAAAAGAGAATGACTCCCACTCCCCCCTCCCCACCTCAATTTTTTACAGCTTTTCTGAAATCCATGTCCCCTTGGTGTCACTGTGCAAGTTTTTCCCATTGGTGGCTGAACAGGGAACAACAATCCATTCATCCACATTAAGCAAAGGAAAACAACTCCTTTTACTGGAAAAGAGGTATCTTCTCTAGCAAGGAGCTGACCCCTTTTGAGGTAGTAAACATAGGTAGCATCACTCACTCATTGTTAAAAGACTGGTTTTCTACCCTCCCCATAACAAGCCACCTCTGCTCACAACCAGAAACAGTATGTCTGTTGATTTGATGCCGCTCCAGCTACACTAGAAGAAATGTGTTTTACCTCAAGATTAAGATGCTGAAGAAAAGGCACTATTGTTTTTCCCTTCAAGGTAGAGAGCAGAGGTCAACCATGAGGTGGCGGAAAGAGGCAGGGGAAGGGTGTAGGACAGAGTCTGGAGTCTGTTTGGAGTAGCAAGCTTCCCTTCCCTGCCATGGTACGTACACACACTTTTCCTTATGTTTTCATAGATTCTAAAGTTCTGGGTAATAAACAAAATAGCCTCATCTAAAGGCTGAAAGCATCACCTGCCTCCACTGCTCGCACCTAATGAACGGATGCAAGTGTCACCCCACATGAGGGCCTGTATGGCCCCCTTCTTGCTGGGCTCCTCAGTGGGAAGAGAGCACTGGAGCCCCACTTAGAACTACTGCTGGCTGCATCACCCATGCTGGTCTATTTCAAGCCTGGACCCAGTTTGAAATAGGGGGGGGGGGGGGGGGGGATATCCTTGCCAGGAGGGCAGCACTGCCCTCCCTGGCAAAGATTTTCCCCCTCCTCCATTAATTCCAAACTGGGAAGCACTTCCTGGCTTGGAACTGACATGGGCTTACAGCTGATCTACAAAAGCTCTTCATGAGCCCCCAAGCGGGAAGGGAACAAGTGGGTCCAAGATAAAGCGGAAGCTCTAAGTACTGAACAGCTGCAATCCCCTATTACCAGCATGAAGACACTATGGTGGCGCATGGGCCAATAGGTTCATACCCTAGCCTGCACAGCGTCCACCTCCATTTTGAGAAGGACGTCATGCTGGGGACACGTTCCTGTTCCACATCCATCTAACGGACCAAGAGTCACCCATTTGTTGGTGGGTACTGTTTTGTTTATCACCCATTAACATGCAGCAGACTTTGTGCAAGTGAAGTACTGATCTGTCTTCACTTTGCTGTCACACTCATGACACACTCACGTTGTTACAGAAAATATGGACCTCCAGATATAGTTTGTCCTAGGGACCTTTCCTATTTACTAGTTCTGCTGCCACAAACACATATCCCATCCACCCACAAAATAAAGTGACCCCTTATAGTCTGGCCACCCTCATGAGACACATCTGGACTTGCTTGTATCCACACTAATGGAAGTGAGAATAGTTTGATGTTAGTGTATCAAGTTTTAGACTTCAGAATATACTTATCTCAGCAGCACTGTTAACAACTTTGCCAGCCTGAGTTACCTAATAACGTACAGATGCAACAGACCCCTTCACTTCTTTAAGATCTGCTGCAATTCACAATAGAGTCTCTCTTGTCATGCCGACTTCCTCTACTCACTGGGCTGGAACAATTTTCCCATAACCGCCTCTTCCAGCATCGTAGTCTTGCCGATATTCATCTCTGACCTGGAGGGAAGACAGACAAAAGCTTGGGGCATTCCAGAAAGTCTTCCTGATTCATTTCATTGCTATAGCAACCCTCCTCTAGGTAACACTTCTCCAGGCTGTAGAATCCAGCTAATCACTAGAAGCGGTTTGTTTAAGGGTAACGGAAGAAAGCCATGCAGTATCTATAACATAAGCATGCCACTCCCTCCTTTGCGTAGCCCAGTAAATAAGGTGCTGACTTGGGAGACCAACCTTCAGTAAACCCGGCCAAGCAACATGCAACCTAGGGATTGGAAGGTGGCAGCACTTAAATCGAAGAAAGGATTTTACAGCCCTGAGTAAAGGGAAACAGTGACTTGCTCCATTTGAGACGCCCCCTCTTGTTCAACAAGCTTCAGGTTCATTGGGTACACAGACCCAGTGCGCTGGAAGGGTCGTTCAGCAGGATGCACGGTCCCTGGATGGAAGAGGTCTCCAGAACCCGTCTAGCGATGAGACCTCCATCACCTCCTGCAGAAGATTATTTCACTGCCTCTCTTAGTTAGAAAATGGTTTACTGATTTAAATGCAATACCCTGCCCTTCCCCAAGACTCAGGGCAGCTTATAACATAAGCACACACAAAAATACCCTTTAAAAAACCACCCTCAACCCTAAATAGCCCTAACCCCTGCCTGCCAAATGCTTTATCTTGAGACTACACTCGGGCCCCGACTCTGGCGGACCTCCACAGGGGCAGGGGTCCCACAACACAGGGGCATCTCTATTATTTAGCTCTACTGTTTTGTTTATCTTTTCTCCTTTCATTTTAGCCCATTCCCTCATGTTCCCATCTTCAGAGACCAGGACACCATTTTGCTTAAAGCAAGCTTTTACCTATTTGAAAATAAATCCATGTCGTCTTTTTTCTAAGCTGAACATTCCCATTTCCTTCCCTCCTCATATTTCTCCTTCCAACCCCCATTAGCACTTTTATTCTGCTCCTTTGAACCCTCTCCAGCTTATTGGTATCTTTCTTAAAGTGAGATATCTCCAACTGGATGCAGGACTCTAGTTGAGGCCTGACTGACTGGGGCTGAGTCCAGAGTGACAATCCCTTCTATTATTGTAATCGACAAAAGCATTTGCCTTCCTAGCTGCTGACTCCCTGTTGGCCATCTACTAGAACCACCCGGTCCTTTTCACAAGTACTGCTGACCAGCAAGTCCTTTCCCATTCTGTATTAAGAGTAGTCTCCATTTTTCTCTAGGTATGGTCGTTTACTGAATTTCACCTTTCCAATCCAATTTGTCAAGATTATCTATTCTTATTCCACACTCCAGTGTTTGAAAGTCAATCCATTCCAGATTTGTGCCATCAACAAGTCTGATACAAATACTCTCCACCCTCTGGGGGAGGGCTGTGGACAGGTCTTTAGAGTGCAGGTTTTGCATATGTAAGATCCCAAGTTCAATCCCCGGAATCTCCAATTCAAGATTTCTGGTAGCAGCCTGGGTGACACCTCTGCCAGGGATCCTGGAGGGTCTCCGGTAGCACGCCTGGGTGAGGTCTCTGCTGGAGACCCGGATTGTGACACTTAGTGGCCTAAGATGGATCACTGGTCTGACTCAGTTAGGCAGCACCTTATAAACATAACTGAACCCAGGACAAAGACTTGGGGGATCCCAATTGTTTGTTCCCAAACTGAAAAGGAACTCTCAATTACTACTCTCTGGTAAGACTATTCAGGCAATTGTGAACCTCACCATTAGTACTACTTCCGAGTCCACATTTTCTCAGCTTGTTTATAAGTCACTGTGTTGCATGTCTTACTAGGTAAGGTATAGTATAGCAACTGCAACACCATTGTCCACTAATTCAGTCTCTAGCAAAAGGAGAGAAAATTAGTTTGGCAAGAAAGATTTGTCCTTCATAAAACCATGTTGACTACTTCACACCTTGTCCGTCTCTAGGCACATGCAAAGTGACCTATTGTTTGCTCTAGGTCGGATTTTACCAAGATTCTCTCTCTCCCCCCCCCGCTCCCCCCTCCCAAATTTTCAAGAAGGGTAACTTTTTGCTTTTCTGTGGTGCTCCAGTATCTGTCTCAAGGACAGAATCTCCCTTTCACAGCAGCTAGCCATTTCACAGTTTAGTCTGAATCCCAAGAAGAAACCCCATCAGCAATAATTCCCAACACTGGGTTAACATTCACTTGGATCCTAGTAATTTTCTTTTTAGGAAAGCAAATAGTTTTCCTTCAAAACCCAAAATAAAGAAACCTTCACTAATCAGACTATTAAATCTAGCAGACTGCCTCCTCCCCAACATTCCCATACAATCCACAAGGCCATTCAGTTCCACCACTGCCCCAAAACCATAGGACAAGGATGAGCAGAGAATTCTCAGTGACTGCTCAACAGCTCTGCGACTCCCTTACTCTGGAGAGTCATACAAGCATCTTCTGGAGGTGCTATAGCATCTATTCGGCCAGGTATTTACCAAGCGGGAATAGGGGACTAAAAGTTACATTAATGCAAACTTTATATTTTTACACACCTGTTGTGTATATCTCTCTCACCATCCTTTGGGGAAGGGTGGGTTAGAAATTTTAAAAGTTGAAATGAGAGGGAAAAAGATTGTCAACATACTTGGCCACCAGACCTTCCACGACCATACTGTCTGCCTTCTTTAAAGCCAGCATCCCAGTCTGTCCTAATGATCCTATCATCCAGTCGCGTCCCATTGATGTATCGCATCGCGTTCTCAGCATCTCCTCTGGCGTAGTATCTTAGATGGAGGTCAAGAACAAAATCCCATATTTTTCACACAAGGAGGGGGGGGGGGACTATAGTACCGTATACAATTATTTTAATTGAGGCAAAACAATGTGGAAATGTAATTGCACCCAGAAATATTGTTTTCATATAATTCAATGTCAATAAGCAGATCTGAGGTTTGGGTGTCAACTAGGGAGGCGGAAGGGTTTTCCGGTCTGAATTTTTCCCTGGAAAGTTTTACCTATTTCCTTCTCTCTCTCCCCAATACATACACAGAATGGTTACAGGGATGCTTAAAGTTTGCTGCATGTTCAACTTTCCTGCGCACTGTCTAACCATTTAGTTCATGAAGGATACTCCACAAAGCAGAAGCCACAAGCTGTTTTCTTCAGTTTATCCAAACCCATAATAATTTTTTTTATATCCCCACTTTTGCCAAACAGTTCATAGATCTGCTCTTCCGTTGTGTAGAAGGAAAGATTTCCCACATAGAGTGTGCAGCTTCTCTTCAGCAAACGGTCCTGGTCATGTCTGTCACCCTGAAATTTGATTAAAACAAGCTTACACATGATGTCATTCAATAGAAATTCCAAGTCTGCTGCATCCTATCACTATGGGAAAATGCCATGTGTCAGGACTATGGGGTTACTTTGCCAAACATTGTCAGTGGTGCTTTCCTGTGAAGTATTTCAACTTCTCTAGAAACCAAGTCCACTTGAGCAGTCTTTCAACTCTTCTGGATGTAGGCAAAATGAATGCTAGGCATTATTGCAAAAGGAATAGAAAATAAAAGGGAAGTATCATAATGCTGCTCTATAAATCTTTTGTATGACCCCCCCCCCCCTTTAATATTGTGTGCAGTTCTGCTCACCCAATCTCAAAACAGACAGAATTAGAAAAAGTTCAGAAAAGGGTAACAAGAATGAGAGAAGGGATGGATTGACTTCCACATGAAGAGAGGCTCAACAGTTAGGGCTGTTTAGCTTGGAGAAGGGGTGGGGAGGTTAGGATAGTAGTTTATAAAACCATGAACAGTATGGAAAAAGTAAGCAGTAAACTGTTTGCCCTTTCTCACAATAGAACAAGGGGATGCTCTCTGAAGTTAAATGGCGGCAGATTTAACACAAACAAAAGGAAGTACTTTTTTCACTCAGCAGACAATACTATTGTGGAACTCGTTGCCAGAGGAAGCAGTGAAAGTCAGCAGCATAACTAGCTTCAAATAGAAACTAGAGAAATTCTTACAAGGATAGAGCCATAAACACCTTCCGTGGCTCTGTCCTTGACTGGTTCTCCTCCTACCTCTCTGACCGCTCCTTTAACATCTCACTCCCCCTTTCAGTTGGTGTCCCCCAAGGCTGTCCTTGGCCCTCTCCTCTTCTCTATTTACACCCTGTCCCTTGGCAAAATTATTGCCTCCCAGATTCCAATATAATCTCTACGCTGACGACACCCAACTCTACCTTTCTACTCCCTCTCCTCTTCTGTCCGCTCACACCTTGTCAACTGCCTCTCTGATATCTCCACCTGGATGTCCCGACGTCAACTCAAGCTCAACATAGACAAGATCGAACAACTCATTTTTCCTCCCTCCCACTCTAACCTGCCCATCTGCATTGATGGAATCACCATCCATCCTGTTCTCCAAGCCCGTAGCTTGGGCTTCATCTTTGACACGCACCTCTCTTTTAAACCTTACATTGACTCTGTTGCCAAATCCTGCCAATTCGCCCTCCATAACATTGCTCGGATCTGCCCCTTTCTCTCTACCTCCTCGGCCAAAACCCTTGTTCATGCCATGATTATCTCTCACCTTGATTACTGCAACCTCCTCCTTGCTGGCCTCCCTCGCTCTCACCTGTCCCCGCTTATCACAATTCGAAACTCCGCTGCCAAGGTCATTCACTCTGCCCATCGCTTCGACCATGTGCAGCCTCTCCTCTTCTCTCTTTGCTGGCTCCCCCTTCCTGAACGTATCCTGTTTAAACTCCTGATATTCACGTTCAAAACACTCCACAACTAAGTTCCCCTAATCTCCCAACACACTCCTACAGGCGCTCTCCGCTTCTCCTGTCCCCTCCTTCACTCTCCCTCGTTTCTCTTGCTCACCTAACCGCCTTCAACCCTTCTCCCTTGCTGCCCCTCATGCCTGGAACTCCCTCCCTGCCCACATCCGCCTTGCCCCCTCCCTCCGCTCCTTCAAATTCCTCCTCAAGACCCACCTTTTCCTCGCTGCCTTTCCCCATATACTTACAGTCTGCCCTCCTCGGCAGACTGCTGCAACCAACCTGATTGTAACCAAGCCAAGCACACGCACCTGAGACTTCGCATCCACTTGAATGTTTGTTGGTCTTCTCCCCTGTCTCTCCCACTGTCCCCTCTCCCTGTCTCCCCCTCATCTTTTAGATTGTAAGCCACAGGCAGGGACCACGTCTATGTCTATGTTCTGTACAGCGCCAGGTACATAACAGGCGCTATATGTTTATTAATAAATAATAATAATAATAGTTGGGGCTTAAAACCTTGACTACTGGTATTTGGGAGTGGTTGGCAGGAGATGAGTCGCACCTCAAACTGTACTTCTCTCAAGCTACTGTAGCTGGCCACGGCTGGGCTCAAGGGATCGTGGGTCTGACTCATGGGTCTGTACGGCACTTACGTTCTGATGAATTTATTGCCAGAGAATTTGGCCAAGGCCAGTACTATACCTGGGTTTTAAAAAAAGGACTGGATAAGCTCTTAGAGGGTAGGCCCATTAGCGACTAGGCATATAACTTCTTACTGTCAGGAGCTGAGAGTATCGGTGAACAGGGAATGGATTGCCTATTGGGACCTATTGGGTACTTCTCCCAAACGACCAGGATTGGTCACTGAGAGAGGATGGTTGGATGGACGGACCATTGGTCTGACCCTGTATGGCACTTCTCATGTTCTTATAAGATTCTAGCACTGATGCAAGTTGTAATAGACGCAGAACTAGCTTCTCAAGTCTACAGGCAGGTACACACCTATGCAGGTAGCAACCTTTCAATACACCTTGAAGACAGGCATTATTGTAAGCTCTCGGGCAGGAACCATGCCTATCTTTTTAAAATAAAGCGCCAGGTACATCGCTGGCACTATATAAATGCTAATAAATAATAATAATACAGGTGGCAGCTTTCAGCGCTGTTACTCAGGGACAGGGTAACTGCAGCGAAACCAACAGCCCCAAAAAATCTGCTTCCGCAGTGTGTGTCACACCGAAAAGCAGGGAAACTCTAGCTTCAGGATTAGCCAATTCACGCATTAGCGGATTCATAAAAGGGATTCAGAAAAACTTCTTTGCTGCAAGAGTAAGACAAGATGCTTTGCAGACAGCACCGCCCTCTACCCCTTCCACCGGTGTCGGGGAAGGAGGGGTTAGAAGCAGTGCGTTCCTGAGACGTGCACACACACACACCCCTAATGCTGGGGGCGAGGAAGGGGAATTCAGGCAGTGCACTCCTGGCTAGCACATGCGCACACACCCCAATGATGACAGATGTGTCACAGCGGGCAATAGTAGGGGACTGTAGATCGTCCCCTGCAGGTCTCCTGTGCGGGGTCCTGCAGGGTTTCATCGTGTCCTCTCTCTTATTCAACGTGTATATGAAACCACTGGGGGAGTTGTGCACAGCTGGGGAGTCTGCTGTCATCAATATGTGGATGATACCCAGCTGCATCCGACCCAAACCCGGCGGTCTCGTTGTGCCTGCCTGCTGTGGGGGATGGGATGAGGTTGAGCTGATTGAAGATCTGGAGAAGATCACCCCTTGTACTGGGGGCATTCACCCTCTATTGGTTCCCTGTGCAGAGCCTGGTGGTGCTTCTGGATACACAGCTGCACCTAGACTTGCAGTTGTTGGCTGTGGCCAGAAGTGCCTTTCACCAACATCTGGTGAAAAGGCTCCGCCTATATTTACATCTTGGACCCTGACCTCACCACTGTCATCCATGCATTCATTACCTCAAGGCTAGATTACTGCAATGCGCTCTACAGGGGGCTGTCCTTGGAGACGGTCCAGAAGTTGCAGCTAGTGCAGAATGCAACAGCTTGTCTCCTTACGGGGTTGGGCTGCAAGGAGCACAGAAAACCAGTACTCCGGGCATTGCACTGGCTGCCTACTGTCGTCCCAGCCCATTTCAAGTTACTGGTTTTGACCTATAAAGCCCTACGCAGCTTGGGTCCCAATTATCTGAAGAATTGCTTCACCCCCTGAGGTCGTCCAGGGATGCCCTCCTGGAAGTCCCACGATATAGGCGGTTCACCTCAGTCCGAATCTTCTCGCCTTCTGCTGGAAGCGTAGAACCTGGCTCTGCCATCAGGCATTTAGCGAGGGGAAATGGGTTAGAACAGGGGGATATTTATACAAATGGTTTAAGTAGAATTGGTTGTTTTATACTGTATATATTTTTATTTGTGCGTTTTAGTGTTTTATGGTTTTATTTGTGAGCTGCCTAGAGTCACTGCCAAGCGAGAGAGGGCAGGAAAAAAGTATATATCATCATCATAATAATGCTGGGGGTGAAGTAGGGAAATTCAGGCAGTGTGCCTCACCCCCAATGCTGGGGGCAGACAGCGAAATATCAGGCAACACGCTAAAAGTGAGCACATACCCGCCCCACCCCACCCCAATACTGGGGTCAGGGAGTGGGAAATTTATTATTTATTCGTATTTATATCCCGCCCTTCCCCGAAGGCTCAGGGCAACTTGCAAGATACAATATAAAAACATTTAAAATACAGTCTACAACCCACTCCCACCTATTCCCTATCCCCCCAGCCCATCCTTCCCCTTAGATCAACCCCCTCCATTCAATCCCTGCTGCCAAAAGCCCGATGGAACAGAATGGTCTTGCGCTGCCTCCGGAAAGGCGCCAGGCTTGAACACAGGCGGGAGAGACCTCCTGGAGGAGGGGCTGCCACGGCAAAGAACGCCCTCCTCATAGTTGAGACCTGGCAAAAAAAACAGAGCCTCCAGGAAGGCGCCCCCAGCCGAGTGCAGAGGCAGCGACGGGACACGGGGAGCCAAGCGATCCCTTGGACTGATGGAGCCAAGGCCGTTTAGGGCTTTAAAGGTCAAAGCCAGGCCCGTGATTTGGGCTGGCGGCAACATGTCCCTGTAAGGAGAGGAGACGCCACGTTCTACACCAGTGGCAGCTTCTGAACTGTCACCAAGGGCAGCCCGAGCAGAGTGAAATGAGACAATGCACCCCCCGCCTCCCTCAGCGCTGGGGGGGGG
>QEPC01006697.1:2355111-2365869 GCA_003113815.1 Sphenodon punctatus | reverse complement strand
CCCCCCCCCCCGAAATGTCCTTCGTGCAACCCCCTCCCCACGGGCTCCCAGTCTAGGAGGGGGGGGGGGCAGAGGCTGCCCCAGGGTGATTGTTTCCTCTGCCCCCCCCAAGGGTTCCCAGTCTAGCAGAGAGGGGGGGGGCAGAGGCTGCCCCAGGGTGATTGTTTCCTCTGCCCCCCCCAAGGGTTCCCAGTCTAGCAGAGAGGGGGGGGCAGAGGCTGCCCCAGAGTGATTGCTTCCTGTGCCCCCTCCCCACGGGCTCGCAGTCTAGCAGAGACATAGAGGGCAGAGACTGCCCCAGGGTGATTGTTTCCTCTGCCCCCCCCCCCAAGGGTTCCCAGTCTAGCAGAGACGTGGGGGGCGGAGGCTGCCCCAGGACAATTGCTTTGTGCCCCCCAGCAATGACCCTCATGCAGCCCCCCCTGTCCCTTCCAGGGGCTGAGAGACATGGGGGTGGGCTGCCCCAGGGTGATTGCTTCTAGCACCCACCCACCCAGAAGTGCCCAAGGCGCAGCCCCTCTGAGACTGGTTTCTACCCCAAGGCACTCCCAGTCTAGGGGAGACATTCGTGCACTTGTGCTTAGCTTAGTTATAGCGGGACTTTGTTGCTCTTGCTCGTTTCTCAGGTTCAGGGAGCAGGAACCTTTATTGACCAGAGGACACTACCCCTCATTCCAGTACAATGGGAATAATTTGGGCCTTGTCAGCTTCTTCTCTGCCCCATTCGAAATGCATCAGGTTATTCAGAGTACTACTATTTCAACATATGGCCAAGTACCCAGAGGAGCAAAACCAAATGTCTAGGAGACAGGCAGAATGCTTTTCCCTACCTTGTAATGATTGCCCTGTAACACCCATACATTCCTAGGAGGGCAGCGTCCTAGAATCCAGTCTGCTCAAAGACCCTCTGGGAGTGGCTTACTGCCTCTGCCACTGCTGCCCTGCCCACAGGCCACCTTAGGTTCCACCCAGACCCACTTCCGACTACAGTGAGACCCACCAGTGCAGGGATCTGTCTGTCAGTACTGTGCCTAGCACCAATCAATGTTAGAAGCTCCTGGGCATCCTTTAATAAAAATAGGAACTTTGTATGCATCATAAAATGCCACTAGCATTCAATTTTATTGAAGCAGATCAGTCATGCAAACGTTACACTTTAGGTTAACACAAGTAGCTAGGTTTGGCAGTGATTATTGAGAAAAATACGCCACTTGGGACATAGCCATGGGGAAGGTAGGTTCTAACAGTGTCTAACAATGCAGTTCTCAAGAACAAAATCCTGCCCAAATCAGCCATAGAAACAAGATGCAAATGTATTTAAACATAGCACAGTTTTCATCCTAGGTAGGGTTTGCTGATCTCGGATACAAAAGACCTAGATTTCCAAAGCTGTATCCACTCCTTTAAATTCCCTTTAAATTTAAAGGGAATCTTGCTTTCCCACATTCCCTTTGTCCTCTAAATCTTTTAGATAGCACTTTGAAGCTGTCTGTTCGCTGTTTTTCCATTTGCTTGCTACTGTACCATTGATTCCTCCAGGAGGGGAGGCATACACAGTGATTCAGCTTTTAATGGTTCAGGGAGAATGGACATATATCATTCTGGAAGGAAAGAAAAAAGCAAGTTTGAAGAAATGAAGCAGACTCAGGCCAGAGTGTGAAGCCAGGATACAAGAATACTTGCTCAGTTGTCTCACTCTCTTCTTCTTCAACTTCACTCCTCCACGCAGACAGCTCACTCAGTGAGACTTTTTATACATGTTATAAGGACCAGAAAGAAAACTTCACTGTAATGTAAAATTCTTAAGACATTTGCACTATAGGATTGAGAACTCAAAATGTGATTGGTTAAACATCTCAGAAGTGGCTTCAAAATAGAGGACCAAACAGAGAACTTCTTTGGTACTATAATCAGGTATAACAGTAACATACTTGGATTGAAAACTCCACATGTGATTGGTGCGTTATAACAGATACTTTATTGGTTGACACTGGGTAAGAGCTTGTTGAGCCTGACAATGGGTGAAAACAGACATGACACTAACCATCCTTTAACCACCCTTGGTGGTTATGCATGCTGCAGGGCTGTGTTGGTTCCCTATGCAGCCCTGCAACATGCATAAATGACCACCAAGGGTGGTTAAAGGGTGGTTAGCGTCATGTCTGTTTTCACCCAATGGTTCTTTGGAGAAGTACCCAACAAGTCATAATGGAGCAATCCATTCCCAGCTGTTCATTGCCACCTCCCATCCCTCAACCTACTTGGCTAATATAGGTCCATTAAGGACCTATATTCCAAGAACTCATACAATCCTTCTTTAAACTAAGCTATGCTGTTGGTCTTGACCATATCATCTGGCAGTAGATACAAGTTAACTGTGTATTGTGTGAAAAAATACCTTTTAAACCTGCTGCCAGTTGGTCTCATGGAGTGTCCCCTTGTTCTAGTACTATTTGAGCGGGTAAACAACAACTTCCTATTTACCATTCCAGACCCCTGATCATTTTTGTTGCCCATCTCTAGACCGTTTCCAGTTCTACTATGGGCCTTTTCAAACAGACGGGGGGCCCGCAGGTGCGTGGGGGAGGGTGTGGTGTGGTGGGTGGAAATGGGGGTTTCCCATGGAAGGACACCCACCTCCACGCACGGAGGCACCTCCATTTTCCCCAATGCCTCTGTGCGTGGGCAATGGATGGAGCGTGGGCGCACACACGCACCTCCAACCATCCGCCACAGCATTCCCACGGGTGCCCTCCACACAGCAAAATTGTGTGGAGATGGGTGGAGGCACCTCGTGTGAAAAGGCCCTATATCTTTTTAAAATGGGGGCAACCAGAACTGCACACCATATTCAAGGTGTGAGCATGCCGTTGATATATACAGCAGCATTATGATTTTATGTTTTATTTTCTATCCATTTCCACACAGTTTCTAACATTCTATTTACCTTTTTGACTAAGGTTTTCAGTAAATTGTCCACAATGGGCATTTTTATGCACACGTTAAAGTTCCGGATTTTTCAGTCTTCTGGGTTTACAAGTCCACAAGTAAGTTCCGGATGCATTCGTCACACACACACACGGCCCTGAGGCAGCCTAAAGTAGCCGCAGCTGTAGACGTGAGGGGCTGCCATGGAAACCAAGTGACCACAGTTGCCTGGAGCAAAGCAGTTTACCAGGAGAACTTTTTACACACAAACGTTCTGGGAGAAGTTCTACGCAGAAGTTCAAAGCTCCAGATGTTTAAGATCTGGGTGAGTGATTTAGACACACACAAAGTTCAGGATGTAACAGCAAACATGCAGGAGAAATGTGTGTGTAAAAACATCCAATGACTCTCCTAGACTGGGATCATCTTGGGGCAGGGGCCTGTCTCTGAAGGACAATGCACAGCACCAGGTGCATTGCTGCACTGGAAGCAATCAGCCTGGGGCAGCCCCCCAACCCTCCCCCATCTCTCCTTTAACCACTTATTGATCCATGACAGGACACTGTCTCCTATCCCCTTCTCTTCTAAGGGCCTCTACTCTGTTCTTGTCCTTGATCTCTCTCCTACCTTTGACACTGTTGAGCATGGCCTCCCCCTGGATTCGCTATGCTCCCTTGGTTTCTGGGACTCCGTTCCAGTCATGATTAGGGGATGAGGTGGAAGGGTTTACAGGGGAAGGTGGGTTTTAATGAGTAGCGAGGTCAAACACGGCCCAGGGCAATCCTGGGCCAACATATGGCGACACCTGCACCCAGGTGCAGGTGGGTCCTGGGCTACCCTAGGCCAAGGTCACATCTGTTTTTGCCCTTTGTCCTGCCCCATCCAGCTGAAAGCCTTGAAGATGGTAATCCTAGCCAGGGTGTGGGGGAGGGATGTCTTGGGATATGTGGAGAGTGGGGATGGGGGCTGCTGTGAGGGATTGCCCTGCTGTTTCCTCTGTGGCCATTGCTGCTCCTACAGGGGCCTCACTCCCCATGGCTGATTACCTGGTAGATCTGAGCTGGGAAGGCAACAGGAGATAGGCTGGCTCTCTTCAACAGTGGCAGCAGCTGCAAACGCAGACAGTTCCCTTGGAATCAGGTGCAGCAGTCTGAGCAAACATGGAGGAGGCTTAGTCCCCAAGCCACAGTCAAACTGCACCCGTAGGCATTTGGGAATGCTACGTATAGCTCTGAAGCATCAGGATAACCCTCCCAATGTATGGTACAAAATACGTAGAGACAGCAAGGCTCTCTTCAGAAACAGAGCTGCACAGACAAGAGAACTGACCTGGAAAAAAAATGTTTTGGTGCTTTATCATGATATTTCCATAACTACTAATAGAACAAAAGACTAGAGAATACAATGATAAGTTAATACCTTACATGCAGTTCTGTGATTAGGAGATATTCAAGTGTAAAGTGCTGTGTACAAAGACCCAAAGCTATTTTATATTCCTCCTCACAGTGAAAACTATGGATATTCTCTACTGTGAAAGAATGTGACATCTGGCAAACAATAGCCATTTCTCCATGCTTGGATTTTATCCTAGTTTCTTTTTAAAATTTGGCACCATAAACCACCTTCTTTATCCTTTCATTGGTCCAGTGGTAATACTTGCCATTGACAACAATTATTTTCCATACTCACCATACTGGTGTGATTTGCATTAAAATGGTTCCCATTTGTGACCGGCAGGCTCATCTCAGGGAAATGGACCCAGGATTTGGGCCCAGGATTTGGATCAAGTAAATCATTTAGTTAAATGTGTTTAGTTCCGGCCATCTCAGAATGAAATTCAAATCCAGATCCTGGATTAAATTCTGACAGTCCTCTGGATAGACTTCAGGGTTGTATGAATCCACCCATTAGAAAGGCAATTTAGACTGTACAGTATATCCACAACATCTCTTTCTGTAGTGCAGTAGGCATAAAGCATTCTGCCTTGGAGCAGGGGCTTGGACTACATGATTCTTCAAGTCCCTTCCAACTCCGCAATTCCATGAACTAAGATGCACCGCAGCAGCACAAGAGGCCGAGTAAAGTAGGGTTAAGTGGAGGCACAGGTGCTTCTGCATCAAGGATCTGACTAGTTATAATTTCCAGGGTCTGTGATACAATCCAGTAATCTATCTGTGGTGGTGTTTCTATAGATGAACACCGCAGGACTGGATTTGGATGCGGCTCTGACGACTCAGAAGGGGGCAGCATCAGGGTGTGATTATAAAGTACAAGACAAAGAGCAGGAAAAATGTACAGTTATCTAGAAGGTTTTGGTGGAGATAATTTTAGGTTCAGTTTATGCTCCAGCTACATCATCTCTTAAATATTCCTCAGGGCATGGAGGAGTGAATTGATGAAGCAGGCACTCCCCCGTCTGAGCTATGCCTGTCTCTGGGGACAAAGAAAGAGGACTGCAACCTCCATGACATTTTACTAGCACATTATTCAATAGATAGAATAAATAAAAAAATATCCCAGATTCTAAATGCTGTCTTCCTTTCTGTCTATCTGCAGGATATACAACCCTAACTCACTCTTCCATTTCTTACTGAGTAGAAAGGACAGTTGTGGTGGGTCTTCCATTGTCAAGTGTGGAAATATTAATATCTCATTCTTGAAAAGAAACTGACATTTTTGTATTGTTGTTCTCATCGGACCTGGAGCTATAACAAAACAATGGCAAGTTCTTTCTGTGTCCGTCTCCTTATCTTCCCAGGTAACATTATATGCTAACTCTCCCAGTGTCTGGCATAGCACCTTTTCTTCAGCCCCTGCCACGTCAATTAGCTTTACAAGTGCCTCTTTCTTGCTCATATTAAGGAGAAACCTGGGAGGCATATAAGTGTGAGTAAAAAGTAGGGTATAATGTGCCTGGTGATGCAGGGACTTTGGGGAATGTATGAGCTGTTCTAAATGAAAGAGGCATGGGATCAGTCCTCCCTGATGTAAGCAACCAAATAGAAGGGCACCAAAAATATTGAAAATAATGATGACAGCCTTCCACTTTAGGACTTTATTCTGCTGTGCAGTCAGCAGGACCAGAGGTAAGATAAGAGGGATGAGGAACCGAGGTTCCTGGTGGTTGAATAAAGAAAGGAGTGCCAAAGGAACAAAATAGAATGCCAATAACATGCAGCTCCCCTCTGGGGGCACAGGCACTGGAACTGGCCTGCGATTGTCTGCTCTGATCCATGGGAATGGATGGATGTTTCTCTTCAGTATTTTTAGGCCACTGCTAATGGCTGAAATGTGAAGGATCCCAAAGAGCATTACCCCATTGACTGCAAAATGGGTAATACGTGGATGAGTCCCATGCTGTGCAAGATTATGGGGATTGAGGTTATAATTGAGGAAATTAAAAGGTGTTACTACTATATTCTGGGATACCCAAGCTAGGATGTTCGACGGCCTATCCTTTTTAACACTAGACAGACCAGTTGCTGATTCAGCAGAGGTAAAATACAACGTGTCAGCTGTTATGAAGATGACAGCAGTGAAAGCAGCACTTGGCACAAGCTTCAGGAGGTGGTTTGTAATTGTTTTAATCTTTTGTGGAGAAGTGGCATTTACACCTGTCCAATAAAGCAGTGGTAATAAAGCAAATGCCAGAAAAGTTGGCCTGTTGAAAAATCCAGCTACTGTTATAAAACCAATGAAACTGTTGACTACAGGGTTTGCTTGTCTGATGGCTGATGTGCAAGTGCCTTCTCTGGAGGACACTAAAAGCAGCAGCAAGGCAAACAAAAGTCCTTCAAAAGTGTTGGCAAATGTTCTTGTATAAAATATTAACGTAACATAGGACCCAGCAAGAAGTGCCAATGCGCTCCACTGATCTGCTCCCCAGAAAGGAGACAGCTGGAACACACAGTAGTCAAGAGTAAAAGAGAAAGCAGTGAGGAGAAGTCGGGGTGATACAAGGAGTGTGTAACTGTTGATGGAATTGGGCCAGATGCCCAGCTGCTGCAAAGACTTGATCACCCAGAAGGCAACTCCAGATGTAATTAATGGGAATACAACAGTTCTGCATGGCGAGCTGGAAACAAACTCCCACGGATGGTAGACCTCCAGGTCTAAAATATCTCCTAGAAAGGGAGAAAAACAATGTCCTAGTTTGGTATATTGACAAGTAGAGATGCATTAAAGATACAAGTTACTTTGAGAAGCAGAATTACCATAAGCCTGAAAGCCAGGAATTACTGAGCCCAAGCACTCACACAAACCTTCTCTGTGGATTTGGGTGAATCACTTCCCCCTTCCTGAACGAATCCTGCACAAGCTCCTAGTCTTCACCTATAAAGCTCTTCACAACCTCGCTCTCCCCTACCTCTCTGCGTTAATTTCCCTCCGTACTCCAGTCCGTGAACTCCGCTCCTCCTCTGTCCCCTCTCTCTCCCTCCCACGCCTCCCCTGCTCCCCTAACCGCCTTCGTCCCTTCTCCCTAGCTGCCCCACATGCCTGGAACTCCCTCCCTGCCCACATCCACCTCACCCCCTCCCTTTGTACCTTCAAATCCCTCCTCAAGACCCACCTCTTCCGCTCTGCCCTCCCCGACTCCTCGCTCCCCTCACCTAACTCCTGCTGATACCCTCCATCCAGTACAATCTGTTACCTGAGCTCTGTGTACTCCTATCCTCACCACACGGACCAGCCAGCCATCATTCTCGATGTAACCAAGCCAAGCACGTGCACCTGGGACCTCGCATCTTGTGAATGATACACTCCTTCGCTCTCCCTCTGTTCCCCTTCCTTCGTCCCCCCTCTCCCCCCTCGTCTCTCAGATTATAAGCCCTAGGGCAGGGACCGTGTCTATTCAAGTACTTTGTAAAGCACCAAGTACACTTGCGCTATATAAATGATAATAATAATAATAATAATTAATAATCACTTGACCATCTTTGTGTCCATTTACTTAGCAGTAAAAACAACTGGGATAATAATACACTAGCAAAACAGTCCTTATCTAGGACCACAAAATGGTTACAATGATCTACACAACAGTCATAGTGAGAGTAAGGCTGGAATTTTGATTTTTCCAAAACCACAAGTCTCTCTTCTTATATTACAGAAGAATTTCCATGTAGTATTAGCAGTGTGACATGGTGTATCAAGTGGTGCACAACTGCATCTTGCTAGAGTCACAGCAAGGGCAGAGCTATCATAGGTGCAGACGGTGGGGGGCAGAGGGGCTGTGTTCATGTGGAACGTGTGCACAGGCAAATGGGTGATTAGCACCCACTGAAGATTTGCTAGGTGCCTTGGGTTACAGCTTGAGGAAACAGTGTGCTTACAATAGTCACTTTTGCCCTGATAGATTTTAATTTGCAGGACAAAAGAGTTTGGGGCAGGGGAGGCTATCATCCCCCATTCCCATCTTTCTCTGGAACTTTAGGGAGGAGGGGGAAGAATGGCACATCTGCCTAGGGCCCTTTTCTAATGGGGGTGGGGGTGGTGCAGTGTGAGGGGCGTAAAGGGGCACTCCCTTGGACCTCCACCCACCGTCATGCACGGAACATCGGGCATTGTCGCCCGTTGCTCCATGCGTGGGTGACAGGGTGGCGGTGGATGGAGCGCGGGAGTGTGCATGCACCCCCAGCCATCGCCTGCGGCGTTCCCACAGGTGCCCACCGATCCCCCCGCACCCGCCACAGTATTCCCGCACGTGGGGGGGCATCTGTGTGAAAATGGCCAAGGATGTATCTTCTGAGTTTGCAGGATACCAGGGAGCTGGCAGAATATAAGCTGCTGATAGCCCAGGTTCTCGTCGTTAGTGGTGTGGATGGTTCCCGCCCTTATTATTGTGACCGTTTGTGTGCCTGTGCCATATCTGCCCTCTGCTGGATTCCCAGGTGCGGAGTCTGGGGATGCTCCTTGACTCACAGCTCTGCTTCGATGCTCAGGTGGAGGCTGTGGCACAAGGGGTGCCTTCCGCCAGTTACATCTGCTGCGTCGGCTTCAGCTGTATGTTCCGGACTCTGACCTGGCCACCGTCATTCATGCTTTCATCACCTCTAATGCACTCTATATGTGCTACCCCTTGTGATGGTTCGGAGACTGCAGCTGGTGCAGAATGTGGCGGTCCGTCTCCTGGTGGGACTGGGCCGCCGGGAACATATTACACCGGTTCTTCGGTCTCTGCACTGGCTGCCTGTAGTCTACCGGGCCCGATTCACGATGTTGGTGCTCGCCTATAAAGCCCTAAACGGCCTCGGCCCAACCTATTTGTGGGACCACCTCACCTCCCCCAGGTTCTGGCTCAGCCCCTGCAGTCATCAGGGGGTGCTCTCCTTGAGGTCCCCCAAGTCTGCCGGGGGGCCACGATGGGGAGGGCCTTCATGGTGGCCGCTCCACGGCTGTGGAACTCTCTGCCAGTGTAGGCCTGTTTGTCCCTGGACCTCCCCTCGTTTCAATGCTGTTGCAAGACATGGCTGTTTTGCCTGGCTTTTGAAGGGGAAGATGGGTAGGGTAGGAGGAATGGGTTAGGGTGGTTGGGGATATTTTTTATTCCTCCCTTTTGCTGTATATTTTAAAGTTGTTTTTAATGTTATTAATGTTTAGTATTGTACGCCATCCAGATCTGCCTGTGGCAGGATGGGCGGGTTAAAAATACTTTAAATAAATAAATAAATAAATATCTGCTCCATTGCTGCAGATGAAGTAGGCAGAGAACATGCAAACTTTGCAATAATACCGCGTTCCACACAGCAATAAACTTCCTTTAACGTTTCAGACATTTCACAGTTAGAACGTAAGAAGTAACATACTGGGTCAGACCAATGGTCCATTTAACCCAGCATCCTGTCTCCGACAGTGGCCAATCACGGTGGCTTGGGGAAAGCGCCCAACAGGTCACAATGGGGGATCCATTCCCTGTTGTTTTCCCCCAGCTCCCGTCATGTTCCCTGATCCTGTCTGGCTAATAGCTGCTAATGGACCCATCTTCCAGAAACTTGTCCAAACCTCTTTTAAACTCAGCTATAGCACTGGCAGTAGATTCCACAACCCAATTATATGCAGAGTGAAAAAATATTTTCTTTTATTTGTTTTAAACTTGCCACCCCTGAGTTTCATGGAGTGTCCCCTAGTTCTAGTACTAGCTGAGAGGGTACAATAATGCTCCTTGATTATTAGTTCCACATCACTAATATACCTCTATCCTATCTCCTCTCAGTCTCATCTCTTCTCCAAACTGAAGAGCCCCAACCTACCAAGCCTCTCCTCTTACGGGAGCCCTTCCATGCCCTGGAAGGATCATTTCTGTTGCCCTTCTCTGCACCTTCTCTAGTTCAGCTTTGTCTTTTTTGAGATGGGGTGACCAGAACTGCACACAATATTCAAGGTGCGGTCGCACCACTGATTTGTATAGAGGCATTATGACATCCTCAGTTTTATTCTCTATCCCCTTTCAAATTTTCAGGCAGCAGGAGCTGCCTGAAACTTAAATGCACAGCCACTGTTCATTATAAACAGGGGGCTGCTGAAGCCCCGATTTTGAGGAAACCGCTTGACCTACATTTCTAAAAATGTAACCATGGCTGTAAGCTGAGAGAACCATCATATCTACAAACTTTGAAAAAGATCCATTATAATAATAATAATAATAATAATAATAATAATAATAATTTATTGATGGACACTAGCTTCCGCCTTGGCCCCATAGTAAAACCATGCATCATACATACATGTACACACATTATATTAATAACCATATGAACATTCATAACCTTATCCCTTAGCGGAAAGCCACTGCCAATGTACAAAAGATTTGTTAAGTCTTTCCCAAGTAAACCT
>QEPC01006697.1:2332207-2348708 GCA_003113815.1 Sphenodon punctatus | reverse complement strand
GATTTCATATTTGAGTTCCTTCAGAACTCTGGGGTGAATGCCATCTGGCCCTGGTGACTTGTTAGTATTCAGTTTGTCAATTTGCCCTAGAACATCCTCCAACGTCACATTGATTTGTAACAGCTCTTCCAATTCCTCGCCCACAAAGCAAGGATCTGGTGTGGGTGCCTCCCCAAAATCCTCCGCAGTGAAGACCGACGCAAAGAACTCATTCAGCTTCTCTGCAATGTCTTTATCCTCCCTGAGCGCCCCTTTTACTCCCTTGTCATCTAATGGCCCAGCTGACTCCCTAGCAGGCTTCTTGCTTCTGATGTATTTGAAAAAGTTCTTGTTGCTTTCAGAAACATTTGGGGGTTCAGAGTGAGGAAGTGAAACACTTGGGAGTCAGAGGAAGGTTTTGGGGGGCTAAGAGCAGGACTAATGTAGGTCAGGACAGATCCAGCATCCCTGCATCAAATTTTGCCGAAGCGAAGAGGAGGAGAAGGGTCCATCAGCGTACAAGGCCTGGCTTTGGGGCCAGGAGGGCTGGATAAAAAGGAGAGGAGCCATGTCTCAGACTTGTCAGCTTGGCTTCCACAGGCAGAGCCAAAAATTTTAAAAGATTGGGTCCTTGAGCAAGATCCATTTATATCCTGCCCAACCGATTTTGTCCTAGCTGTTCTTACCCCAAAGCTCAACCTAGCTTCCCACCCCAACCACTAGTCAACTGCCCCTGAACCTTTGGACGTGATCCTCTCTTTTCTCCTGTTGGCTCATATCATTCCTTCTCCTTTTCAGTTTCAGTAGGAATTTATTTTATTTATTTCATTTTATACAATATTTGTACCCCGCCCCTCCTGGCACGCAGCTTGGGGCAACTTACATCACAATAAGTAAAACAGCAAATAAAATAAGCAATATTAACACAGAAAGAAAAAAAAAACAATCACAAGGAGTCCCAAGAAACACTTTTCCAACCAATCCCCCACTCCTACCTCTCTCCCTCGCCAAAAGCCTGACAGAACAGCCAGGTCTTACAGTACTTTTTAGAGGAGAAGAGGGTTGGGGCTATCTGGGCCTCCACCAGGAGGGCATTCCATAGCCGCGCCGTTACCACCAAGAATACCCTCTTCATCATGGCCCCCAGTGTACATGGGGGACCTCCAGAAGGGCACCCCTGGTGGACCACAGGGGTCGATCCAGAGCCTGGGGAGTGAGGCAGTCCTGCAGGTACGTGGGGTCCAAGCCGTTTAGGGCTTTATAGGTCAACACCAACCCCTTGAATCGGGCACGGAAGACTATAGGCAGCCAGTACAGAGAACAAAGCACAGGTGTAATGTGCTCCCGGCAACCCATTCCTGTAAGGAGACGGGTCGCCACATTCTGCACCAACTGCAGTCTCTGAGCTGTCACCAAGGGTAGCCTCATGTACAACATGTTACAATAGTCCAGTCTTGAATTTACGAAAGCATGGATGAGCGCGGCCAGGTCCAATCCCAAGACATACAGCCGAAGCTGCCGCACCAGATGTAACTGGCGGAAGGCACTCCTCGCCACAGTCCCAACCTGAGCATCCAGGTGGAGCTACGAATCGAGGAGCACCCCCAGGCTACAAACTTGGGCAACCAGTAGAGGGTGAACCCTATCAATGATGGGGGACGCCACACCCATCACCGTATCCACTATCACCACCTTTGTCTTGTCGGGATTCAGTTTCAGTCGACTTGCCCTCATCCAGTCCCCCACAGCCGCCAAACACTGGGTAAGCACTGAGACTGCGGGGCCTGAGTCAGATGAAAAGGAGAGGTAGAGTTGGGTGTCATCAGCATACCGATGACACCGAACATCAATCTATCTCACGACCTTGCCAAGCAGCTGCATATACACATTGAACAGAAGAGGGGACAGAATGGAACCCTGCGGGACTCCACATGCGAGGTCTTGGGAAGTTGAAGAATACTCACCAAATAACACTCGTTGGATTCTCCTGGCCAGGAAAGAGTGGAACCATTCAAGAACAATTCTGCCCACTCCAGCTCTATCCCACAGGCAGGTCATTAACATCTCATGGCTAACGGTATCAAAGGCAGTCCACAGATCTAATAGCATCAGCAGGGTCGAGCAACTCTGATCTAATTTGCGTCAAAGGTTGTTGACCAATGCCACAAGCGCAGTCTCAGTGTCATAACCCGGGCGAAAGCCGGACTGCGAGGGATCAAGGAAATTGACACAGTCCAGATGCCCCTGTAGCTGCCAAACCACAACCCACTCAATAACCTTCCCTAAAAAGGGAAGGTTAGAGACTGGCCAGTAGCTGGTGAGGGAATCATTGTCAAGAGATGGTTTCTTGAGCAGGGGACGCACCACCGCCTCTTTGAGGCAGCTCGGCACCCTGCCCTCCTGAAGGCAGGCATTGATCACCTCCTCCAGCACCAGCTCCAGCGTCTCCCGGCTGGCCTTAACCAGCCAGGATGGGCATGGGTCTAGCTCACAAAAGGTGGCCCTGACAGTCCCAAGGACATCCTATGCATCGGCGGGCAAGACCCACTAGAATTGATCCCACGAAATCAAACAAGGCGGGGTGAATCCGAGTGATGTTATCCCTGAAGTAATCCACAAACATGTCACAGCAGGCACCGGAATATTCCGGTTCCAGGCAGAGGGAGCCCAGATCGACCAGTCTTCTCACCGCTGGGAAAAGTTGTGCAGGACGGGACTTGGCGGATGCGATGAGAGCGGCAAGAAACCCCTTCTTTGCCGCCCTCACGGCCACAGCATAGGCTCGCAAACTGACTTTATGCTGCAGTCTGCAGTACAGACTACAGAAGCACAGATTTGGTGGCCATGGGAAACCCTTGCTCTCATAGTGAGTCTCACCTGTATGGTGCAGGCCCAGTAATTTTGCTCAGTGATTCCTGCATCCAAGACAATAACAACTTGTGCTTGACCTAGACAGGTTGATATTTTTACTTGTATGCTTTATGCATATAATTTTTTCCTGTTTAAATAACAAAAAATAAAAGAGTTGATATTGACTGTATTTCTAACATGAAGTCCTTATTATACAAAAATGGGAAATTTACCTGCCATGACCTCAGGGGATTGAAAGAACTCATCCGGGTGAAGGTAGCCCGTCTGGGGAAGAAGGCACCAGACTATCCTGAGCAGGGCAAGGCTTCCCCAGCAAATCTTGGCTGCCATACTAAGTTCATGACATCTGCCAGAACCAAAGGGTGTGCAATGCAAGCTCACAGTTTATGACCATGGCTCACTCGTGTGTTACTGGCTCGCTCGTCACCATGTTGCCAGTGCAATAACGTTCATCCTGAAATGGACAAGAAAAAACACTGCTCAGCCCAGAACCCCAAAGATTGGCAGGCATTTTTTAAACTACGAAACAGACTTGCATAGAATCACCAACTGTAAGCGTATTGGGATGCAACCCTCAGACTGCTCAGCTGAAGCAAACCCTACGTGCTTCAATACATGTGTGGCACGCACACACAAAAATGATATATTTTCATTGTTGATCACACGTGTGATCAACCAATTGTAATTAGAAACGCAGCATTGCCTAAAGTTTGTCATCTCCAACTGCTGGAATAATTGAAAAACAAATACATTGCAGAAAACTCCATCTGTTGCCAGAAAGATAGATGCTGTCTTGTGAGGTGCTGGCAACTCGCACCCTGAACTGAATTATTCTGCTGTAAATATAGAGTATAATGTTTAAGCTAATAGTTACTCAGGTCCAGGGACTCAGGGAGAGGAAATCCACTGGTGAGTATATGTAAAATAGCTTGGGAAACAGGCAGGCATGGAACTCATGACTAGAGACAGCTTTTGAACAGATACTGCTAAGCAGCGAGTAACTGTTCCCAAGGTTAACTTGTGCAAAAAGGCAGTTGCTTCTCTGAGCCATAGAGTGATAAAAAGTAACAAATAGACAGTAGCAATGCAAATATTATCCTATTTTTTACCTTAGGAATAGGATCCTGTGAAGAACATGAGTCAAGTGCTTGGTCACGGTTGCGCATGCTTCTTGGTTGTTGTGGTTTTTTTAATATGCAGACTTTACTTAGTTATGAACCATAAAACCTAGACTAGCAAAAACCCAATTGGGAGCTCTCACAGTGCATCTCAACACAAGTCATCTCTGTGCAGACCGACGCAAGCTACTCAAGGAGGATTCTACGGTCTGGCCAACTGAACAAATTCCTGACTGTTCTCTGGGAGGTGAGAGAACAACTAACAATTTTGTGTGCTTTTTGCATAGAGTGTAAGTCAGTTTGACAGGGCAATACATTTTTTAAAATATTGAACATTGCCTGGTGTGGAAGAATATTGAGAATAAGAAGGGGGCGGCAATCCCCAATACCCATTTTAGGGCAACAGAATGACACAGGTAAACTTCCTTCAGTCCTTGATCAAAGGGATAAACAGCTCTTAATCATTATCCTGGCATGAACTGCACAATATTTTATGCTATACAAAGTGAACACTGTAACGTGGTATTTAGAAAATTCTTAAATAACTTTGGAACTATTAGGCATTGGACAACATTAGTGTAGATTGTAAGCCACAAGCAGGGACCGCGTCTATTTCTATGTTCTGTACAGTGCCAGGTACATGGCTGGTGCTATAGAAATGTTTATAATAATCATCATAATAATAATAGGGCTACCAGATCAACATTTCAAAAATTAAATCCATTGAGAAACTGATTCATCAGGGTGCAGGGACCCAGTCTGGGGAAGAAGGCATCAAACTATCCTGAGCAGAGCAAGAATTCCCCAGAAATTTGCAATAAACTTCTTTTAAAGTTTCAAACATTTCAGAGTTTAGTTTTCAAATGCTTTCAGTATCATTTGCAGCTTCAGAGTAAGGGAGAACAACACCTGGGACTCAGAGGAAGGTTTTGGGGGGTCAGGAGAGGGGCTACTGTGGGTCAGGCAGATCCAGCATCCCTGCATCATGTTTTGCCCAAAGTGAAGAGGAGAAGAAGGGGTCATCAGCAAACAGAGGGCCAGCCTTGCCCTGTCTCTCGCATTTTTGTGACTGTTGCACCCCGTGTCTCTCCCTCTGTTCCCCTTCCTTCGGTCATCCCACTCCCACCCGTCTCTCAGATTGTAAGCCCTAGGGCAGGGACCATGTCTATTCAATTACTTTGTAAAGCACCAAGTACATTGCTGGCGCTATATAAATGCTTGATAATAATAATAATAACAACAACAATAGCAATAACAACCACCACCACCACCACCATCCCTTTTCAGGGAAGGTTATTGAATGGGTAGTTGCCCAACAGCTTCAGTCTCCTCTCAACGACATTGGATTCCTGGACCCTTTTCAGTCAGGCTTTCATCGTGGGCATGGAATGGAGACTGCGCTTATGGCCTTGGTCGAAGATCTGCACCTGGACACTGACAAGGGGAATTCTGCCCTGTTGATCTGGTTAGAACTTTCTGCAGCCTTTGATACAGTTGATCACAAGGTGTTGTTGACACGGCTGTGGGTCAGATGGAGAGGGGTTTGGAGGGGGATTTGCTGCCCCCGCTCCATTCCCATCCGTGCTCATCTCAAATTCTCATATCAGCTGCTTCAGTTGCTGTTTAGTTTTCCCTTCTGCTTCGAGACCACTCTTTCGGGCTTCCCTGCTCAGCTCTGACTTTCTCAGGTGATGAAAGTGCTTTGGGAGCCCTATTTTGTTTACTGTCCCTGACCCAAAAATAAAAATAAAACAACAAACTCAGCACACTCTGTTCAAATATCTGCTTATTCCACTCTCTCAGAGCTGAGTTCCAGACTCCTGGGACTTTCAGTCTACGCAGGTATGGGATTTACTCCCCTCAGAGGATTCCAGTCGCCTGGCTATCCTCCTCTACTTTCTATACATTGGTTCACAAACTGAGCTTGACCCTTCTCGTTGGGCGCCAATGTCACGGATTGGAGGTCCGCACCCCCACTTTACCGGGTTTCCCTCACGCACCACCACTTTACTCAGTTTCCCTCACGTACCGCCCACTTGAATCAGTTTTTTTCTATGGCCGATTCAAGCCTGCCACAGGGACAACTCCTTTGTCACCCAAGGGCCCGATCCTTCCCGTTTACAGCCTCTTTCTCTCTGGGTTTGCAAGAGCTTGAGAATTCTTGTTGCTCACTTGTGTTATATTAGACACAGACACTTCTTCATAAAGATAAGAAGTCAGTTTATTGATTACATAAGCAAGGTTGTTGATACAGAGTGGTTACTAGAAATCAAAGGTAAATATAATGCATTCCTATATCTACACTGATTTAATTCCTAAATAAGCATCTTACACTACAAAGTCCATAAGTTATGGTTCCTCAGTCATAGATGTAGAATGACTGGGCACTGATCTCTTAGTTGGTAGAAAGCAAAATCATGCCTCTCAGTTCATGGTTCGGCTCAGCCCTCCTGGCTGCAAGATGTTGATTGAGTTCCTGATAGTCCCTCTCCCCTCTGGGATACAAGTCCTTATATTCCCAGGAGGAAACTCCTCCTATCTTCTCGAGGTTTCTAGAATTCCTTTTGTTCTTGCTATCAGCTTTCTGTGTCTCTTGCACGTAGGCAATGGCTGCCTGCATTAGCATTTTAAATGTCTCTGGCCATCTGTCTGGGCAAATCCACAAACTGTCTTTCCATTTCCTGGAGCTTGATCAAGTGTCACAGTCTTGATTTGAGTTTTACAGTTCTTAATTGTAACATTACATACATATTGAACCTTTTGCTTCACATATTTAGTAGACTTGTAGTCTACATGTAGGCCAATATCACACGTGTGTGACCCTATGTTCCTCCGTGACAGTTATTATTAATTAATTACCATTATTATCAAGCATTTATATAGCACCAGCAATGTACCTGGTGCTTTACAAAGTAATGGAATAGACATGGTCCCTGCCCTAGGGCTTACAATCTGAGAGGGGGGGGAAGAGATGAAGGAAGAGGAACAGAGGGAGAGACAAGGAGTGTAACATTCATGAAGATACGAGGTCCCAGCTGCATGCGCTTGGCTTGGTTACATCGAGAATGATGTCTGGCTGGTCCGTGTGGTGAGGATATGAGTACACAGACCTCAGGTAACAGATTGTACTGGATGGAGGGGATCAGCAGGAGTTAGGTGAGGAGAGCGAGGAATCAGGGAGGGCAGAGCGAAAGAGGTGGGTCTTGAGGAATTTGAAGGTACGAAGGGAGGGGGCGAGGCGGATGTGGGTAGGGAGGAAGTTCCAGGCATGTGGGGGTCAGCTAGGGAGAAGGGACGAAGGCGGTTAGGGGAGCAGGGGAGGCGTGGCAGGACGAGAGAGGGGACAGAGGAGGAGCGGAGTTCACAGACTGGAGAATGGAGGGAAATTAGCACAGAGGTGGGGGGAGCAAGGTTGTGAAGAGCTTTATAGGTGAAGACTAGGAGCTTGTGCAGGATTCGTTCAGGAAGGGGAAGCCAGTGAAGCGANTGGGGGGAGCAAGGTTGTGAAGAGCTTTATAGGTGAAGACTAGGAGCTTGTGCAGGATTCGTTCAGGAAGGGGGAGCCAGTGAAGAGAGGAGAGGAGGGGCTGCACTTGGTCGAAGCGACGGGTGAGGTGGATTACCCTGGCAGCAGAGTTTTGGATGGAGATAAGGGGAGAAAGGGGAGAGCGGGAGAGGCCAGTGAGAAGGAGGTTACAGTAAATCAAGGTGAGAGATGACATGGGCATGAACAAGGGTTTGGGCCAAGGATAGAGAGAGAAAAGGGCGAATCTTAGCAATGTTATGGAGGGAGAAGTGACAGGATTTGGCAACAGAGTCAATGTAGGGTTTAAAAGAAAGGGGTGAGTCAAAGATGAAGCCTAGGCTATGGGCTTGGGGGACAGGAAGGATGGTGCCCCCGTTGATAAGGATTGACAGGGACGAGGGAGAGGAAGGATCGGGGGGGAAGATAAGGAATTCAGTTCTAGCTATGTTGAGTTTGAGTTGATGTAGAGACATCCACGTAGAGATATCAGAGAGACCGCTGTTGAGGCGAGCTTCAACAGATGGAGAGAGAGGGAGTAGAGAGATAAAGTTGAGGGTCATCAGCGTAGAGGTGATACTGGAAGCCATGGGAGGCAATGAGTTTGCTTAGAGACAGGGTGTAGATAGAGAGAGGAGAGGGCCAAGGGCAGAGTCTTGGGGAACACCAACCGAGAGGGTTAGGTTTAGGGAAGGGAGGAGGAGGTGGAGTGGGCAGGAGACACACTGAAGGAGCGGTCAGAGAGGTAGGAGGAGAACCACGAAAGCCAAGGGAGTGAAGTGAGTCCAGCAAGAGTGAGTGGTCAACAGTATCGAAGGCAGCAGAGAGGTCAAGGAGGACAAGAATGGAATAGAGACGATTAGATTGCTCGTTGTCTCTCCATGACCTTCTCTGTGGGGTCCCACAGGGCTCCATCTTGTCTCTCTTCTTGTACAATGTGTACATGAGGCTGCTGGGCGAGGTCATTCAGAGGTTTGGTGTGAAGTATCAGTCATCAATATGCTGATGACACTCAGCTTTACCTCTTGTTTTAATTCGACCCAGGCCCCCGGTGCTTACCTGATGTTTGGCTGCTGTCAGGGACTGGATGAGCCTATTGAGGCTGAATCCTGACAAGACTGAGGTGATGATGATGGGCTGGTCCTGTGATTTGGAGGAGATTGGGACTCCTTGTATTGAGGGGGTCCGGACCCATCTGGTCACTTCTGCTTCTGGACCCCATGCTTTGCTTGGACTATCAAGCTGGGGCCAGGTGCACTTTTCATCAGCTCCATCTGGTGTGTTCCACCTGTTACTCTTGTCTGTGGGACGGTGTGTGTGTGTGTGCATGTGCGTGTGCGCGTGTAGGGGGCCATTCTCAGTCACTGCCCCAGTTTCCCCTGAAGGTTCACTTGAGCCTGAGTCTGAGCATCTTCCAGAGGCATTGCAAAACATTTCTGTTTGGTGGGGATAGTGATTGGGGTTGGCTGGGGGATTGTGTGTGCATCTGGGATCAGAGGAGAGAGGTTTTTTGGGGGGGCTTAGGGGTAGGATTTCTGGGGAGGAGAATGGGTATCTTATGTGTTTTAGAGGTGTTTAATTTATAGAAAGCCACCCTGAGCCGCTGTGGAAGGGCGGCATATAAGTCTGAATAACTAAATAGATAGATAAATAAATAAATAAATAAATAACCCTCCCTCACTCAGATTCCTTCTCTTCCCTGTTACTAAGCTAAGCACGTGCAGCCACAACATCTCAAGTTCATGAATGTATCCTTCTCTCCCCTAGATTGTAAGCCTCTGGGGCTGTCTATAACTATTGATTGTACAGTGCCAGGTACATTGATGGTGCTATAGAAATAAATAAATAAATAAATAAATAAATAAAACTAGACCAAGATGGTTGGGTCTCACTACAGTTTCAGGAGGACACTGAGTAAATAAACATGATTTAGTTCTATCTTGAACATAGTCTCTTTTATTATTGATGATGATGATGTTTTATACCATTTATTTGTAAAAGTTTTTAGGTTTGGTTTAAAATCCTCCATTAATTGTTTATATTGTCCCCACACTAGCCCTTTTATTTATTCAAAAATTTAAAGTTATGCTTTGATTGTATAATAAATGGTTTTATCATTTATCCGAGTCTGGATTCAGTGTCTCAAGGCTTCCTCGCCTTTACTAAACCTTATCACATGACCCCTTTCAGTGCTCAGCTCCTACAACTCCATTGCCAAGCAGCCCTATTTAGCGGTGACATTGCTTGTCACACTGACACTGATACCAAAGCAACAATATCCTTATCACCCCTAAGTAGCCAGTGTTGCCACTGCAGCACCTCGAACACTGGGCTAGCGCTGCAGCTATGACATCACCACCAAGTGGGCAGCACCGCACCGTAGCGTTGCCACGGTAACAGCTGCACCACTGGGCTAGGGCTGCCGGAGTAAGGGTGATGCGGCAGCACCGCACCGTAGCGTTGCCACGGTAACAGCTGCACCACTGGGCTAGGGCTGCCGGAGTAAGGGTGATGCGGCAGCACCGCACCGTAGCGTTGCCACGGTAACAGCTGCACCACTGTCAGAGCTAGGCTGGCTGTGAGGCAGTGTTGCCATAGAAACAACTCCAGTTCTTCTTCAAGTGGCTCCTCTCGTTCACACAACAGGGTTGCGCTTGTGCTCCCTTCTCTCGTCAGACATTCCATAACCATATGCAAATTTTTAACCATGTGACCGCCCAGCCTATATATGGAAGTTCCCACTCTCAACTGTCAGTTCCTTCCAACTATTTTGCGACTCATTAAACTGAACCGAGTCACCTTCATGTCAGCGCCTCTTTGTGTATGAGAGAGAGAGCTGCTGCCGCCACTAGACTGGCTTTAAATACATGACAGGACTGATCGGTTAATGTCAATGTGAGAGGCAACGAGTGTTAGTGTCTCGGCGGCAGCAGAGAGCACTGACTAACAGGAAAGAGGCATTATAATGACCCTCTATTTGAGAGGAGAATGTGAGCAAGCGAATAGATCTGCTGCCGCTACTGCCCCCCCCCCCCCCGTGTTGTGTGTCCCGAGGACACAGAGCACTCAGCTCACTCCCCTTCAGAGAGAGAGAGCAGCACTAACTGCCCCGCCACGGGGGCTACTTCCACAGAGTGAGGAAAACTAGAGGACAAACACCTTCGAAGACTCACTCGCTCGCCTCCTGCCTCTGACAAACCCTCCTCCTCTCCTGAGGGCAGAATCTTACTGCTTTGTGCAGCGTATGTCAGTGCCAAGAAGCAGACAGACCAGCCTCCCCTGGGGGTGTAACAATGAGCTGAAGTGACTCAGGTATTGTAAACTCAAACAGGATCTTTACTGCATCTCAGCTTTTGCAGGAGCTGCTTCCTAGCTGCCCAACTAACTGCTGGAGCCTGCGCTCTCCCTGAGGCTCCGCCCCTTCCGGTGGCCCCTCCCTGGAGCCCACCATTGCTCAAGTCCCTCTCTAACATCTTCCTCTCTCCCCTTTTTTTCCCTGTAAAAACCTCTATTTACACTATATTTACAGTCTTTGAGATAGGTAACAGACAGATCTCTCGCCTCGACTACTGCAACCTCCTCCTTGCTGGCCTCCCTCGCTCTCACCTGTCCCCCCCTTATCGCAATCCAAAACTCCGTTGCCAAGGTCATTCACTCGGCCCGTCGCTTCGACCATGTGCAGCTCTCTCTTCACTGGCTCCCCCTTCCTGAACGTATCCTGTTTAAACTTCTGGCTTTCATGTTCAAATCGCTCCACGACCAAGCTCCCCCTTACCTCTCGGACCTAATTTCCCTACGCACTCCTGCACACGCTCTCCGCTCTTCCTCTGTCCCCTCCCTCGCTCTCCCTCATTTCTCCTGCTCACCTAACCGCCTTCGACCCTTCTCCCTCGCTGCCCCTCATGCCTGGAACTCCCTCCCTGCCCACATCCACCTTGCCCCTCCCTCCGCTCCTTCAAATCCCTCCTCAAAACCCACCTTTTCCTTGCTGCCTTTCCCAATGCCTGTTAGTCTTTCCCCTTACTCTTACTGTCGGCCCTCCTCTGCTGACTGCTGCCACCAACCTCTCTGTAAACCAAGCCAAGCACATGCACCTGAGACTTCGCATCTGCTCGAATGTTTGTTTGTCTTCTCCCGTCTCTCCCACTGTACCCTCTCCCTGTCTCCCCCCCCCCCCTTTTTTGTCTTTTAGATTGTAAGCCACAGGCAGGGACCACGTCTAATTCTATGTTCTGTACAGCACCAGGCCACACTACTGGCGCTATATAAATGTTTATAATAATAACAATAACAACAGAGGTTACTAGCACATAGCTGTGGTGGAGTACTTTCTTTACCACGGTCTCACTGTAGGACATAGTTCCTCAGATGAATTGGGGTTTTCATGAGATGCCCTGTAGGTGATCATGTCTCTTCTCCCTCTGCAGTCTGCTGGCCTGGTGGATCGGGCTCCCTGAACGCGGGGCCTTCCTCCTCACTCTCGGTCTGCTGCATGGAGCTCTGGTCACTTTCTATGGGGTCGTTCGCCTCATGTAGACTCTCGCTCCTGCTGTCCTGTATGTGCCCTGAACATTGCCGCACTCTGAGGTGTCTTTGATTTCTGTGAGTTGTGCAACCTTCTCGTGTGGCCATTTCATACGATCTAGGGGCTACCAACTTGTTGATGACCCCTTTCAACCATTTGGCTTGGGACTCTTCCAGGTGCTGTATCCACACTGGTGTGCCATTAGTCAATGTAGGCAGGTCACGTGCTGAACAACTGTAATAACGAGCTTGCTTCTGCTCCACAGTTTCCATTTCGACTTGTCTGTTGGCAACATTATTTATTTATTTATTTCCATTATTCATACCCTGCCTCTCCTGCCTAGACAGCTCAAGGCAGCTCAAGATTTTAGACTTTAGAAGCTCACTGGAGATGGGGAGTAGCATTTTCGTTTTGCGCCCCATCAAGGCCTGTGCTGGGCTGCTGCCCCCTTGAATGGGTGTGTTATGATGTGCCAAGAAGGCTAGGTAGGGGTCTGCCCTCATTGCTGCTGCTCTGTTGAGCAGTCTTTTAGCTGTCTTGACAGCAGATTCTACCTTCCCGTTATTCTGCAGGTTGGCCAGTGAGGAGGTCACAAGTTGAAATTCCCACTGCTGGGCAAACGTTTTGAATTCTTCAGATGCGAATTGAGGTCTGTTGTCACTCATGAGCTTGTCTGGGATTCCATGTCTAGCGCAGTGAATCTTTATTCTCTTGATTATCTCTCTGGATCTCGTGTCTTCCAGTCTATCAATCTCCCAAAAATTTGAGTAATAGTCAACCGTGATGAGGTATTGTTCATCTTTTAGCATGAAGAGATCTACACCTATCTTCTCCCACGGTCGTGCGGGGGAGGGGGGTGTCGTGTGGCCACAGCGTCTCTTTTTGTTGCTGGGTGCCATCTGACCTGCATGTTTCACAGCCCTCTATGAAGGCTCCCAGCCAAGCTCCCATGCCGGGCCAGTATACGCAATCTCTTGCAAGACGTAGACAGCTCTCAATTCCCAGGTAGGATGAGGGTCTTCGTTACGTGAAGGTGAAGTGATGAAGGGATTGTGAGTGTCGAATCTCTATATATCAGCCCTTCCTGAACGCTGAGCTCTGTTCTGCAATGAAAGTAGGGTTCGGTGCCTACTGGTGCCCAGGCCTTGTCTTCTGGCCACCCCTTCAATATCGTGTTTTTTGGTATTTGTAGAGTCGTATCTCCATCTGTTGCGTTCTTGATTTCATCTAGCTTGTCTTTTTTAATTGGCAGGTAGTGTAGCATGTTGATAGATTCAATAACTTAGTCTCTGCAATTCTCCTGCCCTTCGATAAAGGCTCTGTTAAGCGTATCAGCAAGCACAAGATTCTTTCAAGGGCAATACCTGATGGTAGGTCATATTTCTGTAGTCTCATCAGCATTCTCTACAATCTTTTCAGTGCCCTGAGTAGGGGTTTTGTCATTATGGTCTTGAGCAGCTTGTAGTCTGAGAGCAGCACCACTACCAGGTGTCCAAAAGTGTATTGGTGGAACTGTTCCACTCCGAATACCACTGCTTGCAAATCTTTCGCAATCTGTGTGTATCCCTGTTCCGTCTCTGAAAATGCCCAACTGGAATATTCAATAGGTCTGTCCTGCATCAGGACTGGCCCCAGTCCCTTCTCCGAGGCATCACACTGCAGGAACAGCTGTTGGCTTGGTTTGTAGTACTGTAGGATTGGTGTTTTCATAAGGAGCTCTTTTATCCTGAGGAAAGCATTATGTTGCAGTTCTCCCCAGTCTCAGGCTATGTGGTGCTTGGTCAGTTATCTTAGTGGTTCTGTCTCATTGGCCAGGTTCAGGCAGTATTTTGAGAGGTAATTCCAGGAATCAAAATAGTTTCTCATCGTGATTTTGTTCTGCCTCCTCCTCATTGGCGCCTTCCCCGTATATAAGGTGGTCATCTGTGACGACGTTCACCCCGGGCAGACCTTTCAGGGCCTGGTGTAGATGTTTCTGGAAGATAGCTGTAGAGATGCCCATTGGCATGCGTAGCCATCTGTAACTTTCAAATAGAGTTGCGAATGTCGTTAGTTTGCTGATGCTTCATCCAGCCGAATGTGCCAGAAGCCATCTCGTAGTTGCCGACTGTGAAAAAGTGTGCTTTGGACAGCTCCAGCAGTACATCTTCAATGGTAGGCAGAGGGTAGTGTGCCCTTTTCAGCGGCTTGTTGAGTTGCTTTGGATTGATGCATATTCGTAGTTTGCTCGATGGTTTCTTCACCACCAGCATAATGCTGGTGGTGAAGAAACTCAACATGGCTAAAACTGAACTCCTTATCTTCCCCCCACATCCTTCCTCTTCCTCCTCCCTGTCAATCCTTATCGACGGGGTCACTATCCTTCCTGTCCCCCAAGCCCGTAGTATAGGCTTCATCTTTGACTCACCTCTTTCTTTTAAACCCTACATTGACTCTGTTGCCAAATCCTGTCGCTTCTCCCTCCATAAAACATTGCTAAGTTTCACCCTTTTCTCTCTGTCTCCTCTGCCAAACCCCTTGTTCACGCCCTAGTCATCTTTCGCCTCGATTACTGTAACCTCCTTCTCACTGGTCTCCCCCGCTCTCATCTTTATCCCCTTATCTCTGTCCAAAACTCTGCTGCAGGGTCATCTACCTCGCCAGTCACTTCGACCACGTGGAGCCCCTCCCCTCCTCTCTTCACTAGCTCCCCCTTCCTGAACGAATCCTGCACAAGCTCCTAGTCTTCACCTATAAAGCTCTTCACAACCTTGCTCCCCCCAACCTCTCTGCACTAATTTCCCTCAGTACTCCAGACCGTGAACTCCGCTCCTCCTCTGTCCCCTCTCTCGCCCTCTCCGTCTCCCCTAACTGCCTTCGTTCCTTCTCCCTAGCTGCCCCACATGCCTGGAACTCCCTCCCTGCCCACATCCGCCTCACCCCCTCCCTTCGTACCTTCAAATCCCTCAAGACCCACCTCTTCCGCTCTGCCGTCCCCGACTCCTCGCTCCCCTCACCTGACTCCTGCTGGTACCCTCCATCCAGTACAACCTGTTACCGAGCTCTGTGCACTTATGTAGACTTGGGGTACATTGCTTGTGCTATATAAATGCTTAATAATAAATAATATAATAATAATAATAATAATAATAATAATAATGCTCACCCATGGGGTGTTTGCTTCCTACCCCTGATTATGCCTTGTTTGCATGAGCTTGCTAGTGCTTTTCTGACTGCCTCATCGAGTGCCACCCATATTTTCCTACATGGAAAACTCACTGGTGGCACCGCAGGATCAATTTCAAGGTGCTCCATTCCTTTGAAGCATCCATCTCCCTTGAAAACATCCTCGTACTATGTTAGGACACTGTCCATCGTTCCTCTCATCTACTGCTGCATGACTTGTTTGTCCTGTGTTAGGAGTCTGTCCCTTGTTTCTCTCATCGGCTGCTGCTTGACTGCATGCACAATGTTCTGGTGCTGCACTCTGACCAGGTCCATGCTCTGGATTGCTTGTGCTCCAAGTAGTGATTGTTGGTCTCAACTCTTCACCAGCACAAACTTTAAGTTGTATTTTCTCCCATTTCTGGGATTTCTCAGAGTGTGGTTGCATTTACCCACCGGCTGGAAGGTGCTTTTGTTGTACATGAACAAGGTCCTTCTCATCTGTCTGATCACTGTGTTGGGTCTAAGTTCTTCCCAGGGAATCACATTGAAAGATGCCCCACTATCTAGCTGGAAGCTTATCCCGTTCGTGGACACGACACCCCTTGACGGTACAGAACTGTTTTTTTAGACGGATGTTGGGTGTCCCTGCGAGTGTCCCTGGCGCTATGCTTAGGGCCGAATTGGCCAGGTTCTCGATAGCATCCCTAGTTAGCAAAGCCTATGTGAGATACTGGGTAAGATTGTTAGCACAGCAAGAAGTGCCGTTCCCGCTCCTTTGCTTGAAAGAGGAGCTTAGTCACCAGGGAGTGCGGACATACCCATGGCTACTTTACCTAGAGAGGCTATTGAGAGGAATGGGGTTCTCCTTCCAGTACTTTAGTGGGGTTTCGTTAACATCTATTAGATCACAGACCCTGGCTAGAATTCAAGACATTGCGTCCCAGGATGATTACGCCCAGGTAGGGGCATGGAGGGTGGCTCCCTTCCTTGGGTTAATTAAGGACCGATTCTTTTTTGAATCCTATTTAGATATTCTAGTGAATCCTAAGCTTCGTAGAGCTTATACCCTGCTAAGATGGCAGTTGAGTAAGACCACAGTAGTAGAGGGGAGGTACAAGAGTATCCCCCGTGACCAGCAGCTATGTTCATGCTATAAAATGGAAGTAGAGACCGTCGAACATCTTTTATCAAGTTGTCCGTATTTTGAGGCTCTTAGGACGACCTGGCTACTCCCCTTATTGCCCCGTGGACTCACCTTTGAATCTATCAATTGTTATGCCTTTTTCTTGGGGCTCTCGCACAAGGAAGCAGTATTGGCTATAGCTTCCTTTATTTATC
>QEPC01006697.1:2306694-2326529 GCA_003113815.1 Sphenodon punctatus | reverse complement strand
CTCAAATCTCCCAATGCAGCAGTTATGGAGGAAATCCCCTCTTTATTTATGGCAAGATCCTCTTTTATTGATTTAAATAACTCCAGTACTTGCGTTAAGTTGTCTGGGTCCCGGGCTTCTTCCCTGCGTGCTGTGTCGGCCATTTTGTTACACACGGCCTCCCCTTTCCTTCTACTTCGCCGAGGGAGGTAATATTTATCAATTGTAGAGTCTGCTTCTCTTTTTTTTCTAAGCTCATTCCTTTTTTCAGGTCTTTCCTTTATTTTAGGTTATTTTATTTTTCCTCAGTAGTGTTTTATTTCTCTATTTTGGCATCGGGTCTAGTAGGAGCACAGCCACACGCGTCCTAATCCTCGCACATGCCCAGACAGCCCCCCCAAGAAAAGACTCTTGATCCAGGATCGATTGGCTAGATGGTTCTCCCCATACCCTACTCGTGTGCTTGGGTTGGGATAAGGTACCTATTGCTAACAGAAGTATATTCGTTCCCTAGAAGGGGAGGTCCTCTATTTGAGGGTGGAATTGTACCATTCGAGGGACATTTTTCTATTCTGGTTAGGGAAGTACCATGGGGAGCTTGGTTGTTGATGTGTCTGACATTGTTTGCTTAATACAATTAATGAAGGTTAGCGTATGCACTTTTCGTGAAATATCTCAGCATGGCTTTTCTAACTATAGTGGTGTAAAGGAGTATTCGGTGCTTAATAAAGCATCGAATTGAACTGAGCGAGGATGGGGTGCCCAGGGACTACAAATATTAAGTGGGAGTCTAGTTTTATTTCAGGGGACAAGCCATGCCGTGGCAACCCCCGCAGAAGAGCAAGGTAGCGTTTTACGCCTCATGCTCTTCCTTGGACGCAGCTATAGGCGTTGGGGGTAAAGGCTGAGTAGCCATAGTGCATCTCTCCCCGAAGTCTTTATCCTTGTACTCTTATTTTGTTCTTATGCCTGTCTATGAGGTTTTTATGACACAATCCTGTGTGGCTAGGGGGAAAGTCCGCCGAATAAATATTATTCATAGCATATATATTTATATATATATAGTTAGTAACATTTTCTACTTTACATTATTTCTTGTATATTTATTTTTACTTATTGTATGTTGTTTGTTTGGGCCATGGTGAGAGCCAGTGCCGTCAATAAACTACTATGATGATGATGATGATGATCTAGCTGGAAGCCTCCTATTTGCACGGAGGCAAAGATAGCTGCCTGTCTCTTGGCCCCTATGGCCCTCACATGGTGAGACTGAGGCGTTACAGTTATAGTCATCACATTTGCATCATCATGCTCACTATCTGATGCGGTAGCTTCCTCTTCCTCCCACATAAGTTGCACCCTTCCCTCTCTCTTAGCTGCTCTGCACATACTGCTGAAGTGATTGAGCTTGATGCAAGCATTGCATCACTGTCCAATCTTGTGTAGCCTCCCACAATCCATGCAACGCCCACTGCGCTGTGGTTCTCTCTGCTTTCTTTTGGTTTCGTTATTGAGCTTGTTCTGCCGCACCCCATGCACTGGGCCCAGGGCCCCAGAACTTTCAGCCTCTCTTTGATGGCCTCCGCAGCCCGCACCATGTCCAGACACTTGGACAGGGTTAGCTCCCCTTCTCGGAGCAGTTGCTCCCTTAGCTGACTGTCCCCAGTGCCACACAGCAGTCTGTCTTTTATCAGCGAATCCTCCAGGTCCCCAAACTTAGGTCTGTCCTGTAGGCCTCTAGGCCGTCACCATCCCTCATAAAGAACATAAGCGCTCCCGTCTCATTGTGTTTTGGCACGCAGTGGACCTCTAGCACATTCATTAAAGCCGACGGGGGGATGTCTGCGTTAGTTTCCCGTCCATGCATATCTTCCTCCCCTGTGCTCCAATAAGGTAAAAGAGCAGCTTTACCTTAGTTGCTTCCTCTGCTTTATCACTGCAAGCTCTATGTGAAGCTCGAACTCTTGTTTCCAGTGGATCCATTCCTCAGCCAGGTTCTTGCTGCTGAAATCTAAAACAGCCGGAGGTTTGATTGACTGCACCATTCTGGCTCTGCTCCTCAAGTCCTCTCCACAGTTGTTCAGTAGACACTGTGCCACTGTGTAGCAATGAAGTGATGCAACTCAGGTATTGTAACTCAAACAGGATCTGTATTGGGCCTGCTCTCCATCTCAGCTCTCACAGGAGCTGCTTCCGAGCTGCCCACTTCCCTCTAATTACCGGAGCCCGTGTGCGCTCTCCCTGGGGCTCCACCCCTTCTGGTGGCCCCTCCCTGGAGCGTACCATTGCTCAAATCTCTCTATAACGGGGGGGTGTGTGTTTCTGTTGCCGCTGCTGCCACCAGTGACTCCGCATTGCGACCGCTGCCTTGGACACAATGACAATGAAGAGTCTCCTTTGCCCTGAGGGGCTGCCAGTGGCGGCAGAGCAAGACAATGTCAGTTAGTAAGCTGCGCTACTGCTGCTGCTGCCTCAGCCTCTCTCAGAACCGAACGCTCTCAATGTCAGCCAGCTGCATCAACTCTCCACAGCAATTAGCTCCCGGCATCAATGGCTCCCCCTCTCTTGGAGCCAAAGGCTCCTGACGTCAGCCAGCTCGATGCTCTAGATGTCAAACAGTGTCGGTGCCAAACAGCCATCAACATCAAGGTGCTGCATCTCCCGATGTACAGGCTGCAGCCTGATGTCTAAGTAGCAGCTCCCTCTGCATACAGGCTCCCTGTGCCTCAGTGCTGACAGGGAGGGAGGAAGCCAGTTGTGCCTCCCGATGGAGCACAGACAACCAGCCCTCAGACAGGGGTTAATAATAAAGCTGCCCACTAAGCTGCTCCCTCTGCGTGCTTACACACTCCTCAGTACTGGTCACAGGGATGCCACCTGAGCCTCTCAGCAGCACAGGCAATAAGAAGACTCTCAGACAGGGTCAATAATAAAGAAATGGAAATTAATAATAATAAATAATAATAATTATGAATGTCATATAATCTAAATTAGCTGACATTCAGCTGCCTGTGTTGATTCCAGCTGTTTCAGACAAGGAGAAAGGAGACAGAATTGATGTGTCTCTTCCACCATTGACCCTCCATCCATTCAGGCAGATCCGGGGTATAGGATACTGACAAACTACTATCAGTCATCTAAATTCACGTTGCCTCTCCTACATTAGTTAACTAAAGAGGTCAAGAAACCACGCATCCCTCCAGGGGGGCTTCAGCCTCAAGTTCCTTTCATCTATTCCCCTGAGCTCAATGGTGGTACTAGCACCTATTCACAGACTCAGGAAATCCCAAGATTCTAACCCTAACCCCACTGTTCGTGGGGGGAGTACAACTGATATTGGCAGGGAGAGTAATTTTGCCTCCTCCACTATGTTGATGCAGGTCACTGATTATACACCATAGTTTCTTATCAAGTTTTCTGTTGAGAAGGGATTAAAAGTCTGATGCCTCCCGTCTCTACTATCTGAGCAACAAAAAGGCCCCTTGAAATACCAGAAATTCCAGAATAGGATCTCAAGGGCAGGTCTCCTAACACTCTTAACAGAGCAGCGAGATCGCTCATTATTAACATGATTGTGACCAGGAGTCTTAGATCCATAATACTTGAGAGTTGGCCTAAGGCTACGCTAGAGATCCTCCCCTTTCATGTGAAGGGTCTGTTTGCAACTACAAAATAAAAATTGTACCAAGGGACACCTTTGATCTCTTTCTATAAGGGGCATTGCCAATGATCTCAAGCCCAGCAGGGTTAGATTTGATAGGAAATATTTAATATTTCATTTTAAACTCAATATGACAGCCTTACTAATCTGGGCCCCAGGAATGAACTCTTGCTAAAGTGAAATCTTGCTGAACAGATGATATGCCTGAGAATCAGGTCTCAAAGAACAGTGTGAAGCTAAAGCAAAAGACTCTCTCTCAGGAAATCAGAAGGGCCTTTCTGAGCAGATGTTAGCTAAGATGTTGCAACCACAAACAAAAGAACTGCTGGAACAGGTAAACAAAACCATTATTCTAAACATGAAGGATCTCACAAAAGACTAACTGCCTAACACCAGCCTGATGACCAGACGTCCTTACTTCAGGCCAAGCACCATCGTTAAGGCACCCCTGAGGGCAGGAGCACGATGGAAATGGATCCTCCTCCCCATCCATGGGACCCCCCTCCCTCCCTTCTGGTATCTCTACGAAGCTCCTAATCAACCAGGAACTGACCCATCAGCCTACTAAGAACTCAGGGCCTCAAAACCCTATAAAAAAAGAGATTGGACTGAAGGCTCGATTCCACACTTGTGAGTTCCATGGTCTCAGTTCCCTTCCTGACCATACACACACGGATACACTTCATCGCTCGCTAGCAGCTCTTCCCAGTCAGCCCGGCATGGGTCTCCTCCCTGGACTCTCCAGAATACAACTCCAAGGGTCCTGGACACATAAGGCAAATGTTATAGATGGGTATAGTTTAGGCTGGGTGTGGGTATAGTTTGTACAACTACCAAGCTTGTTTCTCTGGACCTTTGGTCCCCTAATAAAATAGTGTTGCACTTTATACATGGTGTGGTTGTGAGTTCTAGACTAAAAACACGATCATCGATCCCTATTAATTTGTAGAAGTTATTAATTTGTAACACTATTATTTCTCTAAGAGATTCAATCCACTTAATGAAGCTTGTGAAAAACAACATATGGAGAACATATGTAACTTGCATGTTCCTCAGGTAAGTTCACTGCTCACATTCCTAATCATGTCTGGTGTTAAACAACTCATAATTAAGAGAGAAATATGACCATGTCAAACATTTGTATGTCAACATTGTATAATGTAAATAAATGTGGGTTCCAGGGCTCAATACTGATCCAGTGCTTAGTAGAAGCAGCCTCTTCTCCTACCTGAACAGCAAAGCAAATGACAGCTAAGGAGCACTGAGCAGGTACAATTTGCTCAGGCTAAGGACACTGTTAACCTTGGGTTCATGTTATTACACAACGTCTCTCCATCCTGACAGTTCATTGCTTTCTGTCAATTGGTTTCTACTAGAGAAACCAGCAATCTGAACAAAGAGATACTTCAGCTTTATGGCAATCTGAATAAGCACGTCCAGTATCTAAGGTTTTACATGGTACTTACTCTTAATAAGAATGTACCTAGCAAGCAGACAGCATAAGTCTAGTTTATAGCTTTAGGTAGGTTAAAAAATTGATTTTCTGTTTTATTTTGGTTTCTATTTCTATCTGAGTGTATAGTATGGCATTTTAAAATAAATGTTTAACTAACAAAATTTTCTGTTGTTTAAGTATTTTATTTAATTGCATATGGTCTGACTCCCCCGGGAGCGTCAGTGATGTGTAGAGAGATGTCTACAGAAGGAGGGGAGGTCCGGGACCAGGTGGGCTTCCATTGGGAGGGAGTTTCACAGCCTGGGAGCAGCCACCGAGAACGTCCTCCCCATCATCGCCATCTGGGCAAACTGGGGGACTTCCGAGTTGGGCATCCCTGGCTGACCTCAGGGACCGCAATGCAATCCAGGCCCTGAGGCAGTCCCACAGTTAAGCCAGGTCCAGGCCATTTAGGGCTTTATAGGTCATTACCAGCACCTTGAATTGGGCCCAGAAGATAATAGGCAGCCAGTGCAGAGAATGGAGCACTGGTGTAATGTGCTCGCGGCAACCTGTCCCCGTTAAGAGACGGGCCGCCGCATTCTGCACCAGCTGCAGCCTCTGGACCATTCCCAAGGGCAGCCCCATGTAGAGTGCGTTACAGTCTAGTCTAGAGGTAATAAAGGCATGGATGATGATGGCCAGATCCGAGTTCGAAACATATGGCCACAGCCGTCATACCAGATGTAGCTGGCGAAATGCTCCCCTCGCCACAACCTCCGCCTGGAGATCCAGGCGAAGCTGTGAGTCGAGGAGCACCCCCAGACTACGGACCTGTGTGGTCATAGGGGGGCAGACCCCATCGATGATGGGGGCCACCCTCCCCCCCAGCCCTACCCACCAACATCACCTCCGTCTTGTCGGGATTCAACTTCAGACAGCTCTCCCTCATCCAGTCCCCCACAGTTGCCAAGCATTGGGTGAGCGCCGAGACTGCCAGGTCTGGGTCTGCAGATAAAGAATAGAGTTGTGTGTCATAAGTGTACTGATAACAATGCACGCCAAACCTGCTCACAACCTTGCCCAAAGGCTGCATATAGACATTGAACAGGAGGGGGGACAGAATAGAACCCTGCGGGACTCCACACGAGGTCCCGGGGAGATGAAGTACATTCCCCGAGAACCACATGCTGAGTTCTCACGGCCAGGAATGAGCAGAACCATTCAAGAACAATTCCGCCCACCCCAGCCTGGTCCCACAGCTGAGCCACCAACATCTCATGGTCCACGGTATCAAATGCAGTCAACAGATCTAACAGAATTAAAATAGATCTGGTCTAATTCACGGTGCAGGTCGTCAACCAAAGCCACAAGCGCAGTCTCCATGCCAAACCCAGGGCAAAAACCAGACTGGGAGGGATCAAGAAAACTGATCTGATCTAGATGCCCCTGAAGCTGCTGAGCCCCCATCCGTTCAATAACCTTCCCTAAAAAGGGAAGGCTAGAGATTGGCCGATAGCTGGCTGGGGAATCAATGTCAAGAGATGGTTTCTTGAACAAGGGCCTCACCACCACCTCTTTGAGGCGGCTCGGCACCCTGCCCTCCCAAAGGGAGACACTGACAATCCCCGCCACCAACAGTCCTAATGTCTCCCGGCAGGCCATGACCAGCCAAGACAGGCACAGATCTAATTCACAACAGATGGACCTTACAGCCCCAAGGACATACGCCGCATCAGCAGGCGACACTCACTGAAATTGATCCCATGAAATCGGACAAGGCAGGTCCTCCACCCCCTCAGGTTCACCTACTGTTTTAAGTGCAGCATCGAAGTAGCGGTGAATCTGAGCGATTTTATGCACAAAAAAGTCATTTATAAGGTATTATATCATGTTATTATGTAATTGTATTGAGGCCATGTGGCCAATTCAATTAAAATAAAATAAATTTGGATTTGGTAAAAGCTTATGGTGTGGTGGTGGCCACATGGCCTTCTCAATACAATTACATAATAACATGTTTTTAATACCTTATAAATTTCATAACCCATAAACGTCTATTAAATACAAAACAAACCTTTACAAGCTATACTTCATTAATAAAACGATAAAATATTATTCCTATAAAATTCCTATCAAATTTCATTCATATTGCACCTAATTTTAAAACCTTGACCATTACATTTAACTTCAATTAGTATATTTTAATCCACCTTAAGCTTTTATTCTTTATCCACAACTCTATCCAATAAACGTTTATCCTTGAAAGTGGTACCAAAATAATTTCCCACCAGCTATATCTGTAAATATCTATTACGAAGTTTGGCTGCTCTTAGCGCAAATATTGCCACAGTCTTTGTTTGTTTGGGGTTTTTTTTAAAGTCATTTTATTGAAATACACCTTCACACTGCACATTTAAAATTTCCATTTCTGAGTTTTACAGCACGACATCCCAAGATGCCACTGATATATCAAGTCTGTATTCCAGCATTATGAGGCGTATCAACACCATATAAGAAACTTAGGGTGATTTCAGAAGTGACGCGTTCCAATTCACCACAGTGAATCCCACCCCGGTGTGAACGGATTCACCGCGGGCTGTGGTGACACATGCGGCCCCAACAGAAGTGACAGGATCGTGACCACCGCCCCCAGGGCAATCAGAGAGAACATGGGCCGGGGGAACACAACAGACATGCAGTGGAGACGTGGACTGCGGTTCGAGCCCCAGAATGCACCGCGACTGGGGTCAAGTCCTTCCACCGCGGCTGCGGGTTTCCGTTCAGAAGTTACTTTTCATTCACCCCTGCCGTGGTGACCATTCACCACACTTCTGGACCTCCTCCTGCCCTGACCTCACAAAGTGTGGTTAGCTTTACCCCGGGCCGCGTTTGACTGTGGTGAACATCTGGATGTGAGCAAACAGACATGCATGGCGCTTTCACCAGCACCTGCGTTTGACTGAGGTTGACTGTGGTGGACATTCACCACGTCACTTCTGAAATCACCCTTAGATGTTAACAACAATTAAAAATAATAAAGACAGATGAGAGAGAAAGAAAAAGAAAATGTTGAGAAACCAATACACTCTTATCTTGCCCTGTATAATTGCTGTGGTATGTCCCTTAAATTTATTTCAGATTTATGGATAGCTGGGTCTTCTCCACCTCTATATGCTCTGTGATGAGAGTCCATGCTGGCGTCCATGTTTTGTAAAAGTCATCAATTTTTTCCTTTAGGCCCGCTGCAATTCTGTCCATAGTCAAGATAAACCACATCCTCTGCAACCAGTCCCTGAGCATGGGGCCCTCAGGCGTTTTCCATTTATTCATGATACAGTAGATTGCCTCCAGCATCATAGCCTTACCGGCAGAAGCACTGTCTTGTTTCTCCAGATCATTAGGCCACATTCCTAATAGTGCCACTTTAGGCAAGAATGGTACCTGCATCTTTGTATGTTTTTATATTTTCTCCCATATCTCAGCCCAAAACCTCTGCATCACCAAACATTCCCATCAATAATGTAGATAGGTGCCCACCTGTCCGCACCACGCCAGCATAGCGCACTGTACTCCTTATATAAATCTATATAAATAAAATAAATCTATTAAATAAAATAAATAAATATTACTTGTCTGGTGTATTCTTTCTGGAGTCAAGTAGTACCTTAGAGTTAATTTAATTTGGGGTTCCTTCACCATGAGGGATCTGGCACATTTCTGCACATGCCCCCATGCTTGTTCCATTAACTTATCTGAAAATTCCATATGGAGCTCATCTCCCCATTTACTCAGGTACCCAGCATCCGGAAGGTGGAATGCTTTTCTTATTATTTGAAAAAGTATAGAAACTACTTTTTTTTGTGGGGTGTAATTGAAAATCTCCCCTTCCAGGGGATGTGGCTCTTGAGTAAAATGCGGTTTGTTAGCTGGGTGCGTAAGGAAACTGTGCAACTTGATAAACCACCATTTGTCTATGTCTTCCCCACATCTCGTATCGTACCCATCGTGTACATATCCTCATTTATGAAGAAGTGTATAGCCTGCCACAAACCCTTTTCCCCCCCAATGAGCTAGAGCTTCCCTTTCCTTCTTATTTAGTGAAAAGGACCCACTAACTATAGGCTTGTATGGGAATTTCCCCATGACAATATCCAATTTAATTTGGCATCGTTTCCAAGTCCTGAGGGCCACCGCCATAAACGGGTGTTGTTGACTTCCCCGCAAGTGCCCACACCTGGGTGCAGGCTACGTCAGGATCTCGTTAAACTTATTTGGGGAGATCAACTGCTTTTCTAGCTCCAGCCACATCGGTTCTTTCCTGTCCTCATACCAAATTTTTACCCTTCTAAGTATGGAGGCCCAATAATAAAATTTTAAATTAGGCAGGTTAAGTCCGCCCTTTGCTGTTGAAGTTTATTCAAGAAACTTATTTATTGAGGGAGGACAGACCCCCCCCCCCTTCGCCCAGGAACCGGGGCCGCAGCCAGACCCCCCCCTTCTGCCCAGGAACCGGGGGCCGCAGCCAGACCCCCCCCTTCTGCCCAGGAACCGGGGGCCGCAGCCAGACACCCCCCCCTTCTGCCCAGGAACCGGGGGCCGCAGCCAGACACCCCACCCCCCCTTCGCCCAGGAACCGGGGGCCGCAGCCAGACCCCCGGAGCGGATTCCTCTGACTCTAGCAGACGGGGGGGGGGCTGCCCCCCCAGGAGCCCGCGGGGATTTCATTCCCTTTTCATTAGTGACCCGGGGAGTCACGGGGGGTGGGGGCTTGTTGCCTGGTTCCCTCCCCGGCCCTTCGGCGCCCCGCGCTCTTCAGGACCTCGCAGTTCCCGCTGCTCCTGAGATCCCGGGCGGGGCGGGGCGGCTCCACCCGCGCGTTGGGGGGGCGGGGCCCGCGATCGCAGGGGGCGGGACACACACTCACCTGGGAGGGACCAATCCCGCGCGGGGAGGGGGGCGGTCCCGCCGCGCCCTCATGTAAATGAGTCCAGGCAGGATCGGGAGGCGGGGAGGGGCCGAGCTCTTCCGGGTCAGCGGCAGAGAGCCCGGCAGGCGCTGGAGCTCCGCCTCTTTCCCAGCATCCCCCGCGGGCCGAGCGTCAGCTACTCCCCCCCCCGGCCAGAGAGTGAGCCCCCTCTAGCGCCCCGCCCCCTGCCACCCCGCTGCGCTTGTTCTTATTCGAGAGGCTCCTCCTAGTCTCCTCCCTGGGTTTCGCGCCTGCGCCTCTGCCACTGGCAGAGCTCTAGGGCGGGGCTTGTCCATGGTAGGCGGAGCCCTGGCAGAGCTCTAGGGCGGGGCTTGTCCATGGTAGGCGGAGCCCTGGCAGAGCTCTTGGGCGGGGCTTGTCCATGGTAGGGGGAGCCTCCAACACTTGAGGAGTTATCAGCTGCAGAACATTCGTTAACCCTGGGAACTCCCTGCTCCCACTTGGAGACAGAGAGACCCCTCCTCCTGGCATCTCCCCCCGCCGGGGGCTGGCGCGCCGGGGGGAGACTCTCTCTCTCCCGTAGCAGGATAATAAAGCCCTGATCACAGCCCCCCAAAGGCATCCAGAGACTCCCCAAAACAGCAGCAAAACAAACCAGTGAACAAAACCCACATTCCAACTGAACTTGAACCAGCCAGATTTATTCCCAGGGCCCGATGCACAGATCTAAGCCACTCCCAACAGTCTGCCCCGGTTCAAAGCCCCCACAGGCATCCAGAGACTCCCAAGCACAGCAGCAGATCTATAAAAACCAGAAACCAACCTACACTGAGGCACCTTAATTTAGGCAGGTTCTCTTCACAGGTTAAAATGTCCATTTCAGCAAAGCTGCAGACTCCCCCACTGTATTCTCAACTGCCCCCACTCCCCCCGTGTGCCCCTACTCCCCCACACACCAGGGAGTGGGGGTCACCTGGGGACACACTGAGGGTGTACGGGGAGTGGGGGCATTTGAGGACACAGTGGGGAGGTGGGGGCACACCAGGGGAGTGGGGGTCACTCAGGAACATACCAAGGAAGTGGGGGTCACTTGGGGACACACTGACACACCAAGGAAGTGGGGACACACTGGGGAAGTGGGGGTCACTTGGGGACACTGGGGGTGGGGGGAGTGGGGGCATTTGAGGACACTGACGGCACACTGGGGGAGTGGGGGTCACTTGGGGGCACACTGGGGGCTGTGTCCTCAAATGACCCCACTCCCCCCACAGCCCGTGTGCCCCCACTCCCCCAGTGCCCCCCCACCATGTCCCCAAGTGCCCCCACCATGTCCTCAAGTGGCCCCCCACTCCTCCAGTATTCGCCCGGCTCCCCCACTGTCCCCAAGTCCCCCTGGCAAAAGCCCCTACCTGATCCACAGACAGGTCCAGACCATCACCGCCGGGAACTCTGGAATGGCTGCTGGGCTGGGAGCGAGTCAGCGAGGTCTGAGACACCCTGCTCACCCGCAAATTTCCCGCCTGGCCTTGCGCAGCTGCGGTGCAGCCTGGAGAGGCAACTTCAAAGGCGCCCCTCCAAGCGATTAAAATGGCTGGGCAATGAGTTCCATTAGAACCGGCTGGCCACGCCCCCCGAAAATTGTGTGTTCTTAGGTTGGCACCAGTGTCGATCTACCAGAACCCGCAGCTGCACCTCTGCACTGTACTCCAGCTGCGGGCAAACTTGCTCCCCGGGCCGGCGCACATACCTACTAGCCGGGGAGCAAGTTTGCCCGACGCTGGGACTCTACCTGCTCTGCTGTCCGCCTGACTCCTGGAGCATGCGCGAGGCTCAGCACGAGCCGCGCGGCGCACAGGATCTTAAAAAAATTATCCTCCCAGTCAAGGGTCATTTTTTAAAGGTCATGTGCACCGCGTGGCTCGTGCTGACCCGCACGCATGCTAAAGGAGCCAGAAGGAGAGCGAGTCATGGGGAACAACCTTGTGCTGGGCTGCACTGGTGCTGGGGGCTATTTGTGGGGCACCACCCCCAGTGCCAAAGCAAGGGGTCACCGCTGATGCTGTCGATTCAGCTTATAGCTCATTCTGCCCTTTCCCGCCGGCTACTGAAACCATCTTCTTCAGACACCCAGCACCAAATCCTTTAGTAGTTGCTGTTTCCTCAGAGAAGTATCAGCATTCAGCGCAAGAGACTACACCAGCAGATCGGGAGGGTAGAGAAAAATAGATGTATTTGGAAGGAAAGCTTTTACCTCATCTACCATGATTATGAGGTCAGCTAATTATAGTCCTGGTATGGTCTCCTACCAGCATCTCTTATGGGACGGAGTTAAGGAGTTGGCACTGTACCTTCCCCCCGAAAAGCAAAAGGAAATGATGAGACTCCATAAAGAAGGAACTATCACTGCAAGATATCAAATTGATGCATCCAAACATACTTGTGAGATGGCAGCACAAGGAATTGCTAATGCAATCGTAATTAGATTATTTGCTTGGCTCCGGGGAACCCGCTTGGATTATCATCATAGGGCCCGAGTAGAAAACTTACCATTTAACAAATCCGGCTTGTTTGCCCAACAAACGGATGAAATCCTTGAGAAAATACTAAAGTCTCAAACCACCGCATATAAAATGAAAATAGCAATTTGAGATACTGGACATTACCAATACCAGAAGAGGCAACCACCACTGCAGGCTTACCACCAACCATATAGCTACACTGGGTATTCTCGCCAGTACGTTTCCTCTTCTTACTCCCACTATCCTAAGTAGTATTACCCCACATCCTATCCATTCATGGGGTCAAGAGGGAAAACTAATTATTAACCAAAGAATTACCAAGTCAAAAGGGGTGCACCTGTCCAGCATGCCAGAGGCGGGCGTAGAGGACAATCAAAGTTACCTGTTCAGGTCTCTAAGGAGCAGACTCACGTGTTAAATTTAGAAAAGAAGTTATTTATTTGTTTTTCAAGTTGGCAAGAGGTAACCTCTGATGTATGGGTATTCAACATTATTTTCCATGGTTACAAGGTTAATGTTTTGGAGTTGCCACCAGTCAGTTTTGTAACTTAGTGCCAAGTTCTCTAAAGTTCAGTTCAACGCATTAAATAAAGAGGTGTTGCAATTGTATGATAAAAGTGTGATTGAACTGGTACCAGAGGAGGAAAAAGAATTGGGATTTTATTCTCATTATTTTGTAGTTAGAAAAAAAGTTGGTGTCCTTCAGCCCATTTTGGACCTAAGATAATTAAATAGTTTTGTAAGGTATGAAAAATTTAAGATGATAATCTTAGATCATTTGAGAAAATACGTCCGTGAGGGACAATGGTATGCGTCAATAGATCTAAAGGACGCCGATTTTCATATAAGACTGCACAAGACCCAAAGATAATTTTTAGATTCACCTTTGATAATGTGCATTACCAATTCAGTTCCCTACTATTTGGGTTGTCCTTGGCACACAGAGTGTTTTCAAAGATGATGGCACCTCATCATCATCAAATTTTATTAAGCGTAGCCAAGGCCATTGCTCGGTCATACCATCATAGTATACACAAACCTTACACATGTCACATGAAATATACATCTTCCCACATCTATCCCATGATTTACTTGACTTCCATGCCCCAAAGCCCTAGCCAGATGGCTGGGGTGACTTAAATTTGGGAAACTGGGATCTCTTTACATAAGCTGCCGTTAGAAATTTCATGACCCTGCCTGTCAGGTCCTGATTTTGATTATTTAGCAGGATCTCCTTCATCCAATCATCTGTCCTCCCTGGATGTTTAACTAGCCAGGGATCCAAAAATACTATCCGCAGTGGGTCATAAAGATGACACCTAAATAAAATGTGTTCCGTTGTCTCTCCTCCAGCTGGTCAAATGGACAAAATCTCTGGTGTACCAGAATCCCAGCCAGCCTACCCACCCACCCACAATTGGGATGGGAGTGCATTAAATCTCGTGGCTGAGATCAGCCACTTTTCCCTGGCCGAATAACTCATGGTCAAATGTTGGGCCAGGGCATCAATCGGAGGAGCCAGCATCAGGTATGCAGCTATGTGCGGAGAAATAGCCACCCGTGCCCTCTCCTCTTGGAGATTCACGTCTTTCCACCTGCATTTTAATTCTAATCCAGCTGCCTCTATATCTCTTGCTAAGAGGTAACCCCAGGGTAACCCCAACCTGGTTATATGATTCTCAATCTGCTGGTCCCACTGGCTCCAATAGTTATCCTCCTGGAGATAAGGGAATAACCCCTTTTGGTGTAAATTGACAGATTTAATCCAAAACTTGTAAGCTCTAGCCCACGCCTGGAAAGCCCAACTCCGCTGTCCCATCTCTAGGCAAATCACTGCTCCCGGTGTCCCCCCCGGCGCTCTGAGCAGTGACCTCAGAAAAGAAGATTGGACTTTATCCAAGTAATCTGGGGCAAAAGGTGCCCATAGTTCTGCCCCAAACAAAGCCTGGGCAGTGAACTTGGCATTAAATGCCTGGAGGGCCATATCAAATTCCAATTTCCCTGAGGACAAAAAGAATCTCCGAATGGTGAAAGCAGATTGCTTAGCCACCACCATTGCCCCTTCGATGTGTTTTTTCCAACTCCCTGTGGACTGGAATAATATCCCCAGGTATCTAAATTCTCTTACCTGGAGTATCTGAACTCCTTCCACATCCCAAGAGTGCTGATTACTCCTCTGCGAATTTGCAAAGACCATTACCCTAGATTTAGTGAGATTCAGGACAAGATCATTATCCCTACAATAACCAGCAAAAGCATTCAACTGTCTACTCAGGCCCTTCCGGGTCTGGGAAAGAAGGGCTAGGTCGTCTGCGAACAGCAGACAACCTACATAGCGTGATGCCAAGCGAGGTGGAAAAACCTGAGATAAGGCCATGAGGGGTACAACATCGTTGATGAATAAGTTAAAACGTGAGGGCGCGAGTACGCAGCCCTGTCTGGCCCCCCGCCTTACCGTAACCCACTCCGTAATGTGCCCCTGGGTATCCAGCCTAAATGCTAACTTGGAATTGGCATACAGAAGTTTTATCAGGGTCAAAAGTCTAGGCTCAAGGGCTAGTTTTTCCAATTTGGCCCACAAGAGCGATCTGCATACTGTATCAAATGCCATTTTAAGATCCAGAAATGGGATGGCACCTGTTATAGTGTATCTTCGTTGTAGGGGAGTCAAAATATTCCCCTACCACGATGATTCGTTCATTGTTGGGAAAGATCCCTCTGAAGTGCTTTCACACCTGCAATTGACTTTACAAACCTGTCAGTCTCTGGGTTTAACTGTGAATGAAAAGAAGTCTTTTATTCCCACACAGTGGATACATTATATTGGTGCTGACATTGATTCTATCAAAGGTAAACTTTTCACTCCCAAGGAGAGGTTTGCTAACATTGTAGCCATTATTAGGACCTTGAGGTTTCATAGGCTACAATGAATTAAGGTGTATGAAAGACTGCTAAGTTTGATGGCTTCTACAACTAGCCTAATTCAGAATGCCAGGTTATTTATGAGACCTCTACAGCTCTGGTTCCTGTCACATTATAATCCTGTACTTGATACGGATCCCAAAAGGCTCAGATTAACTACTGAGGTATTTAAATCCCTCAGAATATGGACTAGCACGGATTATATGTTCTCTGGTATGCCCTTTAGATTTCCAAAACCTTCCCTGTTATTAACCACTGATGTTTCATTAACAGGTTGGGGAGTGCACCTTGGAGACCTGTTGCTGACTGGACAATGGAGCGACCTCCAACAAACATGGCATATAAATCAGCAGGAGAATGTAGCAATGGCAAAAGCCCTAAGGGCGTTTGAGCACATCATCCGGGGCAGGTGATACACATAGCTTCAGACAACATGACGACCATATGTTATTTGAACAGACAAGGTGGTACACATTCCTGGAAATAGGGCTGTGCAAAATAGCTCAAGCTATACGGCACTGGGAAATTTCCAAGGACGTGTCACTACAGGCCATTCATTCAGCAGGGAATCTGAACTGAGCAGAATGACCAAGGAACACCACGGATGGGAACTATGCCCGAGGGTGTTCCTAAATATAGTGCGCTTATGGGATCAACTGTGGGTGGACCTATTTGTCACCTCCAGAAATACCAAGTGCCTCAAGTATTGCACTCGAGCAGGATAGGACCCCAAGTCGTTATGGGACACTTTCATGCAGGAGTGGACAGGGCCCCTGCACTATGCGTATACCCCCATACCTCTATTGCAAGGAGTAATAGAAAAAATATGTCTGGAGGGGGGCAACTTAATTCTAATTGCCCCAGAATGGCCAAGACAAATTTGGTTTTCAACACTTCAGGAAATATCAGCAGACAAATAGCCACTCCCCATATTTCCACATCTCCTAACCCAGGAAAATGGTACCATCCTACATCCAGACTTAGACAGGTTACACTTAGGGGCCTGGAGAATCAGGGTCAAACCTTGACCGATACCTGGTCTACAGAACTTAAACAAGGCCTGGGAAGTGACATCAAACCTTCCAATAAGTGCTCATATGATAGCAAGTGGAAAAGGTTTACCTTGTGGTTGAGGGACAATTCCATTGCCATAAAAGATTGTAACCTACAGTGTGTACTGCAATATTTGTTACATTTGGTGACTAGGGGGTATATCATCTTCATCACTTAACCTTCATTTGTCTGCTATAGCCAGGAATTTAATCTTTGAGGATGGGAAATCTATTTTTGCTCATCTGATTGCAAAAAAGTTTTTGAAGAGAATTGGGAACATGTTCCCCCCTATTAAAATCTCTGTATCTGCCTGGGACCTAAACTTAGTTGTGGATATTTTAACCAAACCCCCATTTGAACCAGCAGCAGGTTCAGATCTTTGCCATCTAACTCTCAAAACAGTCTTTTTGATGCTATAACTTCCCTTAGAAGGGTGAGTGAACTGGCAGCTATTTCTATAGGAGCTCCCTATTTACAGATTCTGCATGATAGAGTTCTTATTTCTCTACCACCTTCTTTTTTCTTTTTCTTTTCTTTTTTTTACCAAAGGTGGTGTCCACATTTAATTTAAATCAGTCCATTGTTCTCCCAAATTTCATGCTTCCACCATGTTTCAGAGGATCACAGACATCTACACACTCTTGATGTCAGACATGCTCTTCTTTTATTATTAACATTTATATAGCACCAGTAGTGTGACCTGCTGCTTTTCTATCTAAAGGGCACTAAAGGTATTAGGAAATCTAAGAGACTCTTTGTTTCCTATGCGACACAAAGATTGGGATTACAGGTCTCTTCCCAAACCATTTCAAAGTGGTTAGTCCCAGCTCCCCGGAACTATCCCACTGTTATTAATGGCAGTAAATAAAGCTGCCAATATAGTAGCCCACCATGATTTATAGATCTTCAGGAACTCTATTCTAATTAAATCCAAACCAGGGGCATGATTATTATGAAAAGAGTCTATTATGGTCTCTACCGCCTCTTCACTCACTGGTTCCCAAACAGGTGCCTCAGCCAAATTAATGTCCAGATGGTCTTGCACCTGCTCCCCACTCACTGGATTATATAATTTCTGAAAGTAATCCATCCAGACAGAGGGCGGGGGTAGCCTGTCTAAGTTTTTCAAACCTCCCTTAGTCGCGCTGTTGACCAGGTGCCAACATTTCCTACCATTCTTTTGTTTGGCAGCCTGCAAAAGATCCTTCCACTGTGAGTCCCCCAAACCCCTCTTTTTGGCATTAATCAATGTCCTATATTCTGCCCGTAGTGCTATGTATTCAGGTGGCATATTTGGGCATCCACTCTGTCTGTAGATAAGATACATGGTTTTCAGTCTAGACCTGGTCTGACGGCATTCTTTATCAAACCAGACCTGATTGAACCTAAGACCGGATGAAGCCCTCCCCTTCCCTGATTCCTGCATATGGCCACGTATCCCCAGAGTCAATTGTACATAAAGTTCCATGGTGTCCTCTGGAGCAGCAGCCTATCCCGCAGCAATGAAATATTGGGCTGGGAGATATAGGCCTCTAGGGACTTAGATAAATCCTTGCTCCATCGGGGTACCCAGGCTGTGTCCAGATGATCTACTTTCAGTCCAGCCTCCTGCCCATATCGGGGAGATGAGCACATATCGGGGAGAATAAAGTTGGCGCTAAAGGAAGATGATCCCCCACCACTGGAGGGCCCAAAGCGAAGTATATTATAAAGGGCAGTACCCTAGAGGAGACCAGGACAAAATCCACTACACTAGACCCCTGAGCTCCCACAAAGCTAAATTCCCCTTTGGGATCACTGAAGCCTGTGCCATTTAAAATATAAAGATCTTGCACCACGACCAACTTGGTCAACCTAATTCCCGATGAATTGATGTAGTGATCCTTAGATTTCCTAGATGAGACTATATCCGTATAATTGGATATACGCCCATCACAATATGGTGCCATGGCCTGATTGTCAGGACCCATGTGAGCATTGGAGTCACCTGCCATAACCAATAGCGCCCCCGGGTATTTAGTGGTGATCTCCTCTATCAATTGCTCCACTGTATCCCACATAGCTGCTCGAAAGGAACCAGCATTACAGGGTGGTATGTAAGTTGATATAATTATCAGTGTAAATAACCCAACCCTTGCTACAAGTCCCAAGGAACATTGGGGGGATACTATACATTCGACTATCCTAAAGGTTGCATCTTGGGCGATGAAAAATCCCAGACCTCCACAGGGACGCCCCTTACCCTTCCAATGTATTGTCGGAATAAAGTGTGACACCGAGCTGTTGTCAGGAGGGGCGGGGTACAAATGCAAGAAATAAATAATAAATAAATAACCCTCAAGGTCCATAGGGATTTTGGACCAAGTCTCGGAATAGAATGACTGTAAAGCCCTTAATATAGGATATAAAATCGGGGTCATTACAGTGCCTGTCCCATCCTGCTATATTCCAAAAACAAATAGTAACTTGGAAAGGGGCCGTAGCTGGAGGGAGTCATAAACTGGGACCCTCTCTAGAGGCTTGTCCACTATTGCTATCCATGACTGTTTGAGCATTTTCGATTGGGGGGAGACCGTGATTGTGCCTGAATCTCCCCTTGTACTAATTCCAGGGACATGGGGATAAATTGCCCCCTCCCTAGAGGTGCCCCCTACTAGGGGAGATTGTGTTTCCAAACTACTACCTCCTATTCCCCTCACCAATGGTGGTGGGAAAATCATTTGATTTGTCCTTTTCCTTTTCTCTATCTTTTCCCGCTGCTGAACGATCTGACCATGTTGCATCTCTAGTGTCTCCCCTTTCTCCCTTTTCCTTTCCCTGGATTCCTCCAAACCAAAACACTGGAGGGATAACATTTTCTATTCCTTTGTGATTTCTATTCTTTCCTTTCCACCCCGCTTTCTTTCCAAATGTCATTGGCGGGGGAGACCACTCCTGTGCCTCCTTATCATATATCCCTGGATTTATATCAATAGTTACAAGGCAGTTATAGTCCCCATTCACAAAAAGGGTTCTCATACAGATCCTGCAAACTTTAGGCCAATCAGTTTGCTTTCAGTGATGGCCAAAATCTATGCCAAATATTTGGTGGAGAAACTCACTAATTAATTGGATGGTCCAGTCACGGGTCTTGTCCCCTGAACAGGCCGGGTTTCAGCAGGGTCGTTCGACAATCGAGCAATGCCTCATTTTGGATCACCTGGCCCACAAATATATGGATCGGAATGGAGGTTTTTTTTGTGGCATTCTTGGACCTCAGGGCAGCGTTTGATTCGGTTGATCGTGCTGCCCTGTGGAACAAGCTGCAAGCCTCGACTATTGACAAACGTTTATTGG
>QEPC01006697.1:2278324-2306192 GCA_003113815.1 Sphenodon punctatus | reverse complement strand
ACTGCTGAAGGGCTTAGTGGAGGATAATTTCACCAGCCAATGGGCCCAAAAAATTGAGTCGCACCTTTTGAAGATGGGTCTCTCAGCTGAATACCTGCTACACAAGCTCCTAGCCTCCCGGAAAAATGAGGTCCTTTCATGTTCAGAGGACATCGGAAGGCAGGTGGAGCTGGGTAGGCTGGCCTTGTCCCCCCATATTTGGGATTATAGGGCATGGACCCCGGAGACGGGGCAGATTGCTGATTATTTGGTGGCCTCTATATATGGAAGGGCAATGCAACTTATTTCATGGGCTCGGTTTAATGCATTTCCTTCATGTGTCCTGGAGGGGCGGAAACAGGGTGTCCCATATACGGAGCATCTGTGTCCATTCGATAATATCGAAGTGGAATCCATAAGTCATATAATCCTTAGATGCCATCTATATGATAAACAGCACCAAGAATTATTGAGGTCAACTCTAGAGAAATTCCCTGGTAGAGATGACCAGGTACTCTTAGGGTACATACTGGATAGTTTGGATGTCAATGTCATTAGGAGCACTGCAGATTTCCTCAAACAGATTTTTTCAAATCAGGAGGTCTTTTTTGGGGTTTGCCCATATGTCCCAGAGCCAATAGAGATCTGTAGTGACACAAGGGGATATTCCTTCTCCCGTTGAAAAGTATGTAACAAACTTGTGTTTGGTATAAAGCAGGCCTATCGAATGTATTATATAACTGTATCCAACTTGCCTGGCTAATGATTAATCATGTATATAACGATAACACAGATGCTGCTGCCAGTGTTGTATTATCCAGACTGGAGATAAGCTTTCCGTCATTGTGTGTATATTATATATATACATATATATACACACACACACATGCCTCTGGTTGAGTTTTCAGAGACTAGCCTAATGTTGGGCTTTTTATGTTTATTTATATTGTTATATTTGTATGTTTGTCTTGAGCAATGGCCCATGGCCACGCTAATAAATATTTGATTTGATTTGATTTGAAGTGGTTAGTCAAGCTCATAACACTCTGTTATGACCAAGCAGAGAAAGTTGTTCCAGAAAATCTGAGAGCTCATTCAACAAGAGCTATGGGAGCAACTGTGGCTGCATTTTCCAATGTTCCACCATTACAAATCTGCAAAGCTGCCACTTGGAGCAGCACTCACATGTTCACTAGACACTATGCAATACATTTTAATTCTGAAGACGACAAAACTGTTGGTAAAGCAATTTTGAGTTTTCACAAATAACTTTATTGTTTCATGGTATTCATTGTTCTATCTTAACACTTTACTGAATAAACCATTTCCCCACATCATCTTGGATGCCATCTCTGTAAATAAAATAAACACAGTTACGACTCAGGTTTGAAATTAACAGACTTATGCTATTGGCCTGTCTCTAACCTTCCCTTTTTAGGGAAGGTTATTGAACGGGTGGTGGCTCAGCAGCTCCAGGGGCATCTTGACTGCGTCGGTTATCTGGATCCCTCTCCGTCTGGCTTTTGTCTGGACCATGGCACTGAGACAGCACTTGTGGCTTTGGTGGATGATCTCCACTGTGAAAACGACCAGGGTCGCTCGACCCTACTAGTCCTGTTACATCTTTCAGCAGCATTTGATACCGTTGAACATGAGATGTTGGTGGCGCGCCTGCGGGACAGTGCGGGGGTGGGTGGGATTGTTCTTGAATGGTTCCGCTCATCCCTGACCTGGAGAACTCAACGGGCGGTACTCGGTGACTGTTTTTCATCTTACTGAGACCTCTTGTGTGGGGTTCTGCAGGGTTGTCTTGTCCCCTCTCCTGTTCAAGGTGTATATGCAGCTGCTCGGTGAGGTGATTTGGGGGTTCAGTGTGTGGTGTCATCAGTACGCAGATGACACCCAACTGTACCTCTCATTTTCGACCGACCCAGGCCTGGCTGTCTCAGTGTTACTGTTTACCCAGTGTTTGGCAGCTGTTGGGGACTGGATGAGGGCTAATTGACTGTGACTGAATCCTGACAAGATGGAGGAGATGTTAGTGGGTAAATTGGTGGAGATGACGGCTCCATTTATTTATTTATTTATTTATTGGATTTTTATCTCGCCCCTCCTAAGACAGCTCAGGGTGGGATTGATGGGATCTGTCCTCCGCTGACTTCCCAGGTATGGAACCTGGGGGTGCTCCTCGATGCGCAGCTCCACCTGGATCTCCTGGTGTAGGCTGTGGTGAGGAGTGCCTTCCACCAGTTACATCTGGTGTGGCGGCTTTGGCTGCTGGTTTCAGTTCCTGACCTGGCCATGATCATCCATGTTTTTATTACCTCCCACTTAGACTACCTCAGCAGACAGTACGGTTGTGGAACTTGTTGCCAGAGGAGGCAGTGAAAGCCAGCAGCAGAACTAGCTTCAAGCAGAAATTGGATAAATTCTTAGAAGATGGAGCCATAAACACCGACTAGTTGGGACTCTGTCTACTGGTAGCTGAGAGCAGTCAGCAGGAGATGGGTCACAGCTTCATGACCTGCACATGTACTTCTTTTGAGCTAACAGAGCGGACCATTGTCAGAGACAGGATGCTGGGCTTGATGAACCATTGGTCCAACCCAGTATGGCACTTCTTATGTTTTTATGACAATAGCTATGTGGAAGGGTGTGGGGGGGGGGAACAGCCACACCAACGGCAGGCTTCACAGAGCAGAAGCCTACATTAGGGGTCATCAACACAGAGCAGCTCTGCACCAGCAAAAACCCATGCCTTTTTTTTTTATAACATTATTTTTATTTTATAACGTATAACCTAAAATATAATTATCTATTGAACAAGTTAGGACCTTTTGGGTAGATACCCTTACAGTTGCGGTCCTAAATCCTTTCCGTATAGTTAACATACTATAAACTTTTCAAATTTCTGACAAGCATATAGACATCTGCGTCGCTTTGGACTTAGAGTGTTGCTGTATTATAGTCCAGATGTTGCTCCAGACAGCATAAAAACCTTCCAGCTCTTGATGTAGTTCCGCCTGTATCCTTTCCATCGTGAGAACATACCACAACCTGTTTATCCATTTACTAAAAGAAGGTTTGGATTTAGATTTCCAGTTACAAATTATTGTATGAATCGCAGCCACCCTAAGTTGCTGGCATGCCAGTCTTCTTTCTTTTATTATGTAGAGATCTGCGAACACACCAAGCAAAGCGATCATTGGTTGAAAAGGAATGTCCTGGTTAGTGACCACCCCCATCAGAGGCCAGATCTTTTTCCAAAAGTCATTGATGTGCAGACATTGCCACCAGCAGTGCATCCATGTTACAGTCTCGCTACACCCCTGCCAGCATTCTTTCGGGTAGTCCTTGTTGATCTGATTTAATCTTTGCGGAGTCAGGTAAATTCTGTAGGTGGTTTTGATTTGTGGCTCTTTTACTGCAAGCGATTTGGATGTTTTTTGCATGGATTCCCAGATTAAACTTCTTTTATCTTTGTCAATTTCCATTTGCAGGTCTTCCTCCCATTTATCCAGGTATCCAGCGTCAGGTAAGTTGTATAGCCTATGTAATGTTCTATAAAATCTTGATATGATATGTGTTTGCGAGGCGTCCACATAGAGCACTTTTTCTAAATCTGTTATTTTTCTGATGTAATTATGTTTATCCCTTATATTATTAAATTTGTTTTTAATTTTTGCATATAATAAAAAAACTGGGTCTGACTCAAGCTATTGCATCATAGTGTCTTTTGTCATGAGATCCTCGCCAATGAATAGCTGGTGAGCGAATTTTATGCCTTTTGTCTCCCATCTTTTTTTCACTCCAGCCGGGATGTCTACGTCCTTAGACCAGTATCCAAAGACAGGCATGTATGGGTTTTTATCTTTAATAATTTCTGCTTTCCTCAAAGCTGACTCCCATGTCTGAAGTGAAACGTTCACAAAAGGATGCTCCCCTGTCTTGTGTAACAGTACTTTTTGGTTGTCTGTTAACACATTTTTAAAGGATTTGATCTCGAGCTGATCTTTCTCAAGTACTGTCCAGTCTGGAGCTGCACTGTCATGGTACCATGCCTTAACTCCTCGCAGGGTCACCGCCCAGTGGTACAGTTTTATGTCCGGCATGTTCAATCCTCCATATTCTTTTATGGTGTATAATACTGATCTTCTAATACGTGGCTTTCTGCCTCGCCAGACAATTCTTGATATAACTTTATTCACATTTCCAAAGTATTCCTTTGGCAAATTTATAGGTAATGCAAATGCTACATATAACAGCCTGGGCAATAATACCAACTTGACTAAATTAGTACGTCCTATCCAGGAAATCTGCAATTTTTTCCAAGAATCCTCTTTATACCTGATTTCCTCCAAAAGTGGTAGAAATTTTTTTTTAGATAATTCTTTCCAAATTTTTGTTACGTTTATACCTAAGTATCTTATGGCCTCATTTTCTATGTTAAATGGAGTGGATAGGAGATGTTCCTCCCTTGTTAACTCTTTTTCATTAAATAGAAGCATCTGAGACTTTTCCACATTAATTTTATATCCAGAAAGTGCCCCGAAACCACTTATAAGACTCAGTAAATTGGGTACAGATTGTGGCAAGTCCGTGAGGAACACCAGCATGTCATCTGCATACATAGCGAGTTTGTACTCTGTTTTATCTATCTTTAGTCCCCTTATAGATTGGCTATTTCGAATGGCTATAGCCAGTGGCTCCACCGCAATGTTAAACAGCAGTGGAGACATAGGGCATCCTTGTCTGGGTCCTCGGGTAAGCTCAATTCCCTCCGTCAACTCCCCATCAATTATCATTTGCGCTTTCAGGTTTTTGTATATTAGCTTTACCCATTGTAGGAAGTGGCCTTTTATTCCCATATTATACATAGTTTTGAATAAATATTGATGCTCCACCAAATCAAAGGCCTTCTCCACATCCAAGGAGATCACTGCAGCTGGTTTCTTCTGTTTATTCATCTTATATACTATGTCCAGTACCTTACGTATGTTATCTATTCCCAACCTTCCTGGCATGAACCCTGTCTGATCTGGAGAGATTATTTGAGGCAACACCTGCATTAGTCTATTTGCTAGTATTTTGGTAAATATTTTTGCATCCACATTAATTAGAGATATGGGTCGATAGCCACTGCAAATCTCAGGATTCTTTCCGCTCTTTGGGCATAAAGTGATGTATGCTTCTTGAAATGTTTGCGGCAGGGATTTCTGTTTTAAAAATGAATTGAACATTTTGGTAAGTAATGGGCTAATTAGAGAAGAGAAAGTTTTATAAAATTCAGAGGGATAGCGTCAGGGCCGGCTGCCTTGTTCCGTGGTAGCTCTTTTATAGTATCCTGTACTTCTTTAACTTCAAACCCACTGTTAAGAAATTTTTGTTGTTCTACTGAAATTTGTGGCAATTTAATTGATTGTAAAAAAGAGTCTATTTTTGCCCTATCGGGACTATTTGTAGTATATAATTTTTGATAAAACTGCACAAAGCAATTTTCTTTCTCTTTACCTTTTAAAATTTTTCCATTGGGGTTTTCCCGTATGTAGGGAATGTCTTTTTTTTGTTTTTGTTTTTTAACCAACCAGGCCAGAGCTTTATCTGCTTTGTTTGCTTTATTGAAATAATATGCTTTTGTGTATCTCATTTTCCCAATGGTTGCCTGCGTCTCTAATAAATTAATTTGTGTTTTTAATTGCGCAATTTTTTCTGCATTTATTTTAGCCTGCTTTGCTAATTGTCTCATTTGTAAGTATTTTTCATTTATTTGTTTATTTTTTTCTTTTTTCAGGAAGGCTCCCAGTGAAATAAATTGTCCACGAAGCACCACTTTTGCCGTCTCCCATAATACTGCAGGGGAGGTTTCCGGCCTGTCATTGTGCTGAATGAACTCTTTGAAATTTTCCTGGATCTGTTCCTGCAACCATTTGTTGTTTAAATAAAATCTTTTTAACATCCATCTTGTCTTTTGTCTTTTTTCACTTTGTTTTGCATTTATTTCTAGCACCGTAGAATTATGATCGGAAAAAGGAATTATTTGGATATATGCTGCATCACATTTCTGTAACGTTTCCTTATTACCCAGCATATGGTCTATTTTTGTGGAGGTTTTATGAGGATTTGAATAAAAAGTGTACTCCTGCGCCTTTGGATGTAATGTTCTCCATATATCAATCATCCCATTTTTTTCAATTATCTGCACTATCCTTTTCTGTGGCTTATTTAGATCTTTTTTTGTAACCAAATCGAAGGAGGACAGGGGTGTGTTAAAATCACCCATAATTAACGCTAGTCCTTCCATTTCCTGGGCAATATTTGAAAGCGTGTCAGCCAGGAAAGCTGATGTATTATTGTTCGGGGCATAGAGTGTAGAAATAGTATATTTTTCTGCTGCCATAATACCTTTCAAAGTAAGGAGGCGACCTTCTGAATCTCTACTGACACTATGAACTTGCAAATTTATTGTTTTATGAATTCCGATCAATACCCCCGCTTTTTTTTTTGCAGCATTGGAGTGGTAAATCTTATAATGTTTGTTACAAAATCTTTGATTATCTTTTTTCAGCAAATGGGTTTCCTCTATTGCAAATATTTGAGGCTCTGTTTTTGTTATATGTCTCCAAACCCTTTTACGTTTAATGGGATTATTTAATCCACATGCATTAAATGAGATTACTTTTAAACTAGTCATTGATTCTGCACTCATTGCTTAAGTGTTTGCCTTTTATTTGCTTCTTTTTCCTTTTCTTATGTGGAGCCATCCACTTATATTTCCTTTCTTTATTTTTTTGCTTTCTTTTATTTCCATTTATATTCCAAATTTTCAGCGTATAAATTCTTCTATGCTTGTCTTCCATTATATCTCTGTTCCTATTTTGTATTCTTATTCTAACTCTTACAACTATTATTACTAACTTTAAACCGTTACGTTATAAAATATTATAATCACTATACTAAAAATCTATCAACAACTTCAATAAACAATTATAAAAAAACCAATATTTTAGCAACAACAACAATAGAGGGCTCCCTTATCGGAGTATCGTGTACAGAAGGCTTTCTGCTTCCCACAGACCCTGTTACCTTCTTATTTAAGCATCACATTTTTTTCTTAGTCATTTCTGTCCAATTTCATTTAATCAAAAACTATTGCCAGTTATTATTATTATTATTATTATTATTATTATTTTTTCAGTTGTTCTTTTCTTTATCTCCCCTTGGATTCTTGGATAGATAGCCTTCTAATTCCTCTTTAGAGTTAAAATATCTTCTTTTTCCAGAGTCTATAAATGACATTTTAGCCGGATAAAGTATTTGTACTCTCAGTCCTAATTTAGTCAGTTTTTCAATTTGGGGTTTCCAAGCTTTCCTTTTCTGAACTGTTTCATATGCAAGGTCTGGATACACTGAGATTTTATTGCCTTCAAACATCATTTCTTTAGTAGTCCTGGCTGCTCTCAAAATCATTTCTTTATCTTTATATCTTAAGAAGCGGGCTATTATTGCTCGGGGGGGGGCTTGGTCTCTTGATTTTGGCCTAAGTGATCTATGGGCCCTCTCAATTTCCACCACGTGGAGCTCATCTCTCCCTGGAAATATTTCTCTCAAGATTTTCAGCAAAAGCTCCCCTGCCCCGTTTATTTCCAGCCCCTCAGGAATTCCCAGGAATCTCAAGTTGTGTCGTCTTGACCTATTTTCCAGGTCTTCTAGCTTATCCTTAAGATAATTTATGTTCTCTTCCACCTTTTGGCTCCTAGGCTCTTGCAAATTATACGTGTCCTCCAAATCACTAATTCGTTGTTCTGCAGCTTCTACCCTTTTACTAAATCCCTCCATTTGATTTTTCATCTCAGTTAGATTAGCCTTGATAGAACAGATACCCTCTTTGTTAAATGACAGATCCTCTTTTATGGCTTTGAAAAGCTCCAATACTTGCCCCAGCGAGTCAGGATCCCCCGCTTCTTCCCGCGGCACGCCGTCCGCCATTTTAGGCTGCCCGGTATCAACTTTTCTTGAGCTTGTGTGTGGGAGGCAATATTTATCTATAGTGGAGTCTGGTTCTTTTCTTTTAGGCTGGCTCATACCTTTTTTGACTTAGTTCTTTAGTTCTGTTGCTTTTTGATGCTGTTGGTCATCAGGGTTTTTGATTTTAGTCCACAGGTCAGCGGGAGCCCAGCCAGACACGACCTATGCTTCGCGCATGCCCAGTCAGCCCCCCAAAAACCCATGCCTTAACCAACGTGACTTCTTTTGACCTCTTTCCATGGGTGTGTGCCTCCCTAATGAGTCCCTTGTTCCTAGCTGGTGCCCAAATGTGACAGAGGCGAGCACCCTAAATTCAATGGGTTTCTCAACTGGCTGGGAACCCAGTTGCCGCTCTGCTGTTCCTTTTCTCTGAGCTTGGTACTAGATCCAGCAACTGGCAAGGGACCAATTAAAAACTAGCCATGGGCCTGAGTTTCCCCACCCGTGGCCTAAAGTTATAGACATTCTGTTCATAAATGTGCACTGAGGATGTGTGACTAAAGGAGCTGGAAAGGATGAGACTGGCCTGGCGGTTTTGGGTCTGGTGCTGCTCACCAACAGGGCCACCCTGTTACAGCAGCATTGGAGCTTTGTTAATCACATGAGGAGACAAAGTGTCCTATACATGAACAGGCTTGGGAACTGTCTATAAAGTACGTCCGCTTTCTCACATTATTTTCTGGCTGTAGGACTTCTTATATGAGTTTTTAATTTGGGTTATGGTGAGAGCTAGAACCCATAATAAACTTACTGACTTACTCACATTATCTTCCGTATTGTATGGTATATCATTAATGTCTGTGACGTCGGTGACTACTAGTAATGCCTAGTAGCACTCCTTAGCCTTGACAGGGCTGTCAGCCAAATTTCTCATGGTAATAATTTACTCACCTCAGGGTCTAGCACCCCAGACTAGGGCTTAAACTCCCTCCCAGCCTCCATGGCTCCCCTTATCATCAAATCAAATAATTTATTAAGCCTGACCGTAGGTCATTGCATTCACAAACAATTCATAATACACAATACATGACATATAACCCTAAGTATAGGTTCATACTTAAAAAACTTATAATACAGCCCTCAGGCACATATTGGTAACACTGTACAAGCCTTAAACAATCCTGCGCTTGACCGACCCAAGTATCCCTAACCGAGAAGTACCTTGCTGCCTGCAGTCAGGGGAAGCAAAGCCAACTTATAATATTATTTAATAACTAAAACACCCATCCCAACAAGCTAAAAGTAAAATTAAATAATTCCCACCCCCTTTACAAACCTAGATAATATCAAGTCAACTCAGATCAAAATGTTATTAATATTCATACTTGGTCAGCCCATACAACATATAATAAACAACTTATTAGAAAATTTAAATTCATTCATCCTCAAACTCTGCACAAGCAAGTTTGATATTCACAGGCTGTACCAATCCCATTTCAGATCTAAAAATTCCTTCAGGCTCTAAAATTAGATGATGTGACGATCATCCCTAACATGCCTTTTCATCCTTCATTAATCATCTCAGTAAACTGATAATTCAGAAATTTCCCCCTAATCTCAAACTCTGAGGCCAAAAAACCTGCAACTGCCTGGGTGGTTGTTGTTATTGTTATTATTATTATTATAAACGTTTATATAGCGCCAGTCGTGGGACCTGGTGCTGTACAGAACACAGAAATAGACGCGGTCCCAGCCTGTGGCTTACAATCTAAAAGACAAGGAGAGGGAAACAGGGAGAGGGGACAGTAGGAGAGACAGGGGAGAAGACCGACAAACATTTAGGCGAATGCGAAGACTCAGGTGCGTGTGCTTGGCTTGGTTACAGTCAGGTTGCAGCAGTCTGCAGAGGAGGGCAGACAGTAGGTATATGGGAACGACTAGCAGGCATTGGGAAAGGCGGCGAGGAAAAGGTGGGTTTTGAGGAGGGATTTGAAGGAGCGGAGGGAGGGGGCAAGGCGGATGTGGGGTCCTTGTCTTCCAGGAGCAGTTGAGTCAGTTCGTGGTTTGTAGCGGCTGGGAACTTTAAAATAGGGATTAAAAACCGCTGGAACGAACTGGATTCGTAGTTTCGTATATAATTTACATTCCAGTAAAACATGTTCCACAGTTTCAGCTTCTTGGGCATCAAATGGACACAGTCTTTGGGCATCCTCTGTATTAGCAATCCTGCCCTCTAGAATCCTTGTGGGTAAAGAATTCATTCGGGCAGCTAAGACCAGACTTCTAGATCTGGCCGAATGTAGTTGGATCAAGTAAGAGGCCATTTCTTCATTATAAGCAGGGATTAAACAAATATGATTCCGCAGAAATGAGGTGCCCCTAATAGTAGCTATATTTTGCCGCCTGTCCATATCATCGATTCGTTGGAATAATTCTGATTTAACCTGTAGAAGTCCTTTATCACAGACATATCGAACTGAAAAGCCCAAAAGGGCCAGTTTTTCCATTTCCCTGATCCATGGGCTTTTGTAGATGTCATCCTTTATTAAACTAAGTAAGGAGTCTGACATAAAATGGATCTTCAACCACAGCCCAAATGCCTCCTTTCTGACTATTGTTTCCCAACTAGGCTGCCCTGTTTCCAAGGTGAGCGCTGCTGTGGGAATACCTCTTGGAGTTCTTAGTATACTTTGGAGGAATTTATTTCGCGGGGTGCTCAGTCCCCTAGGGAAGGGGATGGCCCATAGGCCTGCACCATATAATATTTTAGAGCGAACCTTTGCATTAAAAACTCTTAAGTGCCCATTTAATATCTGTTTTCCCTAAATGGCCAAAGACCCTTTGTATGGCCAAGGGTTCACCTGCGATATTCTGCTTCGCTTGTTGAAAATGCTTAGATCATTTCCCATTTTTCTGGAACGTTAGTCCCAGATACTTAAAGGTCCCAACTTGCTCAATATTATGTCCTTCTACTACCCATGAGTAGGTTTTATGGGCCCTCGAGAAGGCCATAATTTTAGATTTTTCATAGTTTATAGCCAGCTTGTTCTGTTGGCAGACCTGGGCAAAGACTGCCAGTTGTCGCTGCAAACCTATTCGCGTTTGTGACATTATAGCCAAGCCGTCTCCATATAGCAGACAACCTATAATCCTTGAGGCTAGATATTCTCTTTTTGCCAGTAGAGGGGCAACCTAATTAATGTAAAGGTTAAAAAGCACAGGGGCTAATAAGCAGCCTTGCCTAACTCCTCTACCAAGATAGATATTCTTGGAGAGATAATCCTGGTTATTTGATTTAACTCTCATGCTGGCTTGCTCATGAACTTTCTGTATGAGGAAGAGGAGCTGTGGGTCCATATCTAGAGCCCTAGGTTTTTACCACAGCATATTCCTATCTACGGAGTCGAAGGCTGTGCGAAGGTCCATAAAGGCAACAAACATTTGACCATTTCTAGCTACATATTTGCTGGTCAGATTGTGTAAGACCAAACATTGGTGAATAGTCGACTTTCCCTGTAGAAATCCTGCTTGCTCTGTACAAATGATGTTACCAGTATCGACCCAAGCTATCAGTTTGCCCAACAAGATTTTAGTATAAAGTTTACTAATTACCCGTAGCAGACTAATAGGACGATAATTGACAGGGTCCGACATGCGGCCTTTTTTATATATTGGGGTAACCACAGCCTCCTCCGGCTCTCCTTATCACCAATTGTGGGAGGAGACAGTTGGTACCCATTCTCATGGAAGGTATCTCCGGTGACTGCTGTGAACACAGGTTGTGAGCAATTCCAGGGGTGGGAACACTGTACACCTTTCTCACGTTTCAAATTTCAGCCGAGTGTTCTTGTGCAAGCTTTAAGTGATGTCCAAATTTGGAAATATCAGAATGCAAGTATTCCCACATTCCAGCTTTAACATAATTGTAATACCTGTCACAAACATTGCATTCACATGTGCTGTTCCCAAATTCCACAGTAGATTAACTCCCTGTAGCAGGATAGCTACGTTAAGACAAACCATGGCCCTAATGGAAGGGTTGTATGCGGGCTGCTAGGAAAAGCCTTGAAACCTTAATTGCTAGCAGCTGCTTGTATAGCCGTGCAGCTATAGCTAATCAGTTGCAAGCCATAGCCCTCAGCTGCAGTAAGCTGAGAGGAGGCATGTGACTCTCCTAACCAATCCAGTGAAGGAGGAGGTAGTAGGGAGGAGCCTAAAAGCCAGCAGTTTGCTAGAGCCAGGAGGAGCTCGAGGAGGAAGGACGTGCAGAGGGCTGCCAAGCCAAACCACCTGAACTCCAGCAAGTCCCTAAAGGGACACGCCACCAGCATTGGAAAATCATACAACAGTCAATGGATTAAGTTCTATGCAGACACCATGGGAGAACCAGGTGGGAGCTGAATTAATGAACAGGGCTCAAAAAAGAGCTAGAGACTTTGTTATTGAGGAACTGTGTTCAAAGCCCGAGGGCCATCACCAGAAGTCAAGAGACTTATCAAGAGACTGTTCATACCCCAGTTGGGAAGGACGTTTATGTTTGTTTACTGGTTGTTTATTTTATTTATTTATTTAATTTATTTAATTTATACCCCGCCCCTCCTGAACACAGCTCGGGGCAGCTTATAACAATAAAATCAATATAAATCAATTTACAACATATAAAAATACAATCTCAAATATTAAGAATATTTAGAACAGGGCCCGGGATACAAAAATAAATCAATGGGGCAGGGGAGATAAAAATCCACTAGACCCTCCCCCCCCCTCCCAGGAGACCCAGCATTGGGAGAAGCCCCTACCCCGGTGGAATGGGCAGGCCCAGTGATACTGCTGCTACCCCCTAGTGGAGTTGATTATTGTCAGCCTTCTAAGGGCTAGAAACTGGATTATTTGTGTGGGCGGAGTCCTGAGCTAAATTCCCTAACTGGCTCCTCCAGCGCTGGAGAGCTGACCTGTCCACACTTCCGTCACTGTAAAAGTAGGATTTCCCCACCCTGACATCCATGATTACATTGATCCAAGCTCGTGTGTAGGATGTGGAAAAGTGCATTCACACAACCATGAAACTTGTGGTAGTATTAAATTTGTGTGAAAGTGGTGTACGTCACGTAAGAGGGGGGAGGAGTGGCTTAGCAAATGTGGCAATGTGCGATGGGAGGGATGTATTGGTCACAATATGTGAGGTCACTTCTAGCCCATTCCTTTTGTATGTTGTTGCTATTGTTATTAACAAGCATTTATATAGTGCCAGCAATGTACCTGGTGCTTTACAAAGTAATTTAATAGACACGGTCCCTGCCCTAGGGCTAACAATATGAGAGACGGGGTGCGGGGAGGAGAGACGAAGGAAGGGGAACAGAAGGCGAGGCAAGTGTAACATTCACGAAGATGCAAGGTCTCAGGTGCACGCGCTTGGCTTGGTTACGTTGAGAATGATGGCTGGTTGGTCCGTGTGGTGAGGATGTGAGTACACAGACCTCAGGTAACAGATTGTACTGGATGGAGGGTCTCAGCAGGAGTTAGGAGAGGGGAGCGAGGAATCAGGGAGGGCAGAGCGGAAGAGGTGGGTCTTGAGGAGGGATTTTCAAGTACAAAGGGAGGGGGCAAGGTGGATGTGGGCATGGAGGGAGTTCCAGACATGGGGGGCAGCTAGGGAGACGGGACGAAGGCAGTTAGGGGAGCAGGGGAGGCGTGGGAGGGCGAGAGAGGGGACAGAGGAGGAGCAGAGTTCATGGACTGAAGTACGGAGGGAAATTAGCGCAGAGAGGTAGACGGGAGCAAGATTGTGAAGAGCTTTATAGGTGAAGACTAGGNGAGGGGACAGAGGAGAAGCAGAGTTCATGGACTGGAGTATGGAGGGAAATTAGCGCAGAGCGGTAGGGGGGAGCAAGGTTGTGAAGAGCTTTATAGGTGAAGACTAGGTGCTTGTGCAGGATTCGTTCAGGAAGGGGGAGCCAGTGAAGAGAGGAGAGGAGGGGCTGTCTTTAGGGACCCATGATCACTGCATTTTCCACAGGGCTGGCCGCTCATGGAGGTTCAGGTAAATTTACTTGCTTTCCTGTTTCACCCCCATCACAAAGGAACATAGGGTCATACATGACCAGAGGGAACATACATGCACTGTTGATTTACCGAAACCAGTTTGTAACATGTACTGTTAAGTTGTAGAAACCAATCTGAGACACTGCGAAATAGGAGCAACACAGCTCCCCAAGGGGCATTGATATCTAAACAGAGGTATTTCAAAAAGGTGCGAGTGTGTCTAGCAGCAGCTTTAAGAATGTAAATGAGAGGAAACTGCATATGTGAGTGAGCCCAGAGGCACAGGCGAGGAAAGGAAAAACCAAAACAACTTTCTGGAAGACTCGAGAAGAAACTAGGGTTTCCCCCCCAAGGACTTATAAGGGACATTCAAACCCAAAGAAGACAGTTACTGTTGGGATCTCAATCAACCTCTGACTCGCTGAGTCTCGGATTACAGCTGGAGGGCAGGAGCCTGTCAGCCAACCTGCTGAAACAATGTGCTGAGAGAAGAGACACTGCTTTCTAACCAGCTTAAGGACTCAAAGCCCAGCCTCACTACACCTGGCTGAGAAACAGACTCAAGCTCATGGACTTTCTGTGTAGGGTAAGGTTTTAACTAGGGACTTACTCAGTACAGAATAGGATTGCGTTATTTACTTTTGTTTTAATTGCCACTCTGCGTTCAAACTAGCTTTGTTTATGTAATCAATAAACTTTCTTCTTTACTAAGAAGTGCTTTCTGTTGTCTCACACTGGGAAACATAGTCTGAGTAGCTTGTGCCTTTGAGCACTTGCAAACCCAGAGAGAAAGTCTGAGAACGGGAAGCCTCTGGAACTTGGGTGACAAAAGTGTTGCCCCTTTGCAGGACTGAATCAGCTAGAGAGAGAACTGATTCAGACGGGCTGCAAGTGAGGGAAACTGAGTTACCCAACCCAGAACTGGGGTAGTGGACCCCAACCCTGTGACACCCCCCTTTTCTAGACCTCTTCCCATTTACCCTCATCTTGGCTTGCTCTGCTGTCTTCAGAGTCTGGTTATTTCCTGTGCCCCTTGGTGGCTTCCTTTTACTCCCAAGCTCACCTGACTCTGCATGCTGTGTCTCTCTCTCTCTCTCTCTCTCTCTCTCTCTCTCACACACACACACACACGAGTACACACACACACACACACACACACACACACACAGAGAGAGGACTACAAAGAGGCAACCGCTCAAAAGGCTGCATAGGCCGCCACTCTAGCCTGATATTCCATGTACAGGAATCCCTAAACTTTGGAGGATGTAAAAGGGACTTACAGACTAGAGAGACCTGCAGAAAGTGAAAAAGATGAGGAAGAACTGACAAGTAGTTTTGGAAAGTATTGGAGGATTTCTTCTTATATTTGTAAGTTTGAAAACTCAAAAAGGTATTCCTTTTTAGTTCTAAATGTGGTTCTGTTATTTAAAACATGTGCAGTGTGTATATGATTTGTGAGAAATGCTTTTTGGAGGGGGGTTGTAGTCACAAAGGAGGTGTCGCCTACTGACAAGAACTGGATAAAGCAACCCCTATGTATAGCTTAGAAAGCTCTGCTGAGAGAGGTTTTGTGCGCACACAGGATTTGCCTTCTGAGCTGTAATAAAGGGAAGAGGAGAATGTTACCAGGCCACTGGGATCTCTCCGTCAGTTCAGGAGTATTGTGCACTTTGCAGAAGACAAATCAGTTTTAAGGACACACACACTTTCAAGTGTTTTGTAGGGAAACATGAAGACCATACAAATGATAGGCTTGTCTGTAGCATCCAAATGCCCAGGCCTGGGAAGAACAGTAGAGAGGATGCGAGTGGCAGGGAAGTATTGGACGAGAGGGAGGGCTCTGTATCCCGGTCCCCAAGATTTCACATTGCTTTTCCACATGGGTCAGGCCAGCTGAAAGAGACCAAGTAACTGCTGTGCCTCACACGCTGCTCTGATTTCTTTGGCACATTTCATTATGTTTATTTATTTTATTATTTACCAAGAATTTATTTCATTTTGCTGAATGTCTGCTCACTCCATGGCCATCCAGGTGATCACAAGAGGCTGAATCCAATTAATCCGACACTGGTCATCCCCAGCAGAATTACATTGGTCAATTTTACAGCTACAAATGGAAGCAGAAAAGAACCAGTGTGGGTTAGGAACTAATCCAAATGTCAAGTGAATGATGAATTAATTACACAGGAGACAAACATGTCAATTTCACCCACCCCTGACACAGCGTAAGTTCAAACACACGCTGCTCGTGCCACATGGAATGACTGCAGAGTCAGGCAATTCCCAGCTCTGATACAGCAAAGTAAGATTACATCTCCACCTCCATGGACAATGCTGATGTTTCAAGGTTCACTTGCAGGCAAACTCAGTGCACCCACCCACTTGGCTTCAGTGACTACAACCAGCCATTTTCCCTTCCTGCTCATGACTCTACTCACCGAGACTCCTGCCTCTGAGTCCTCACAGCCCCCAGCATCTGTGTGAAGCTTAGGACTGCTTTTGACACCACCCTAAATTCCCTCTACTCTGCCCTCTTAATATATGCGGTGCCTTCTGGCTTCACACGGATCCTGGGAACCACAGCAAGGTAAGATCAGGACCCAAATGAGCAGCAACAAACAGGAGCACTGACCCCGCTCCTATGCCCCTTGCCATTGTAAACCCTGCGGCCTGTAATGCAGAAGAGGGGAGGGGATGTTTGGAGGTGGTTTGTGCAGAGCAGCTAACCACCAGGCAGTTGGCTCTGACCAGGTTAAACAGAATTCAGTAACCTCTTCCTCCTCCACACCTCTCCAATGGCTTCCTTAGGGCACTCTGGAATTATCCAGGCCACAATGATTCATTAGCTCCTGACTCCTAAGGAAAGGAAAACCACAATCCCTCAAAATAAAGCCGCTTCCTCACCTGCTCCCGAGCACTGGAGAGACCGCATGCCTTCGAAGGAGTCCAGGAAGTTCCTCTCCAGCCATTCTGCATAGCCTGTCTTCTCTCTCACAGGAACAATTTGAACAGTGGAATCTTTAAAGATCAAGTCTGTTTCCTGGAAATCTGAGGAATCGAACATTTTGAATCCATATCTGTTGCTGTCATTTCCAAAGAAATCCTGAAAGCCATGCAGAGAGTTCCGGTTAACACCAGGCTGCCCCACTAAGCCAATGTGATGCTAGCACAGCGTCGGAGGGTGGGACGAGTGTTCTCCGTGGCGTACTATCTCTGCTCACCTCATGGGGTTGACCTGGGACATTTTCATTAATTAAAGCCAATTTGTAGTGAAATGTGGCCAGAGGTTCAGAATGGCACCGCAAAGGGTGAGAGGCTGTTTTTGTTCCAAGTTTGTGCTCTCTGCAGAGACTCAGTCATGGGGGCAGCAGGGATTCTGCAGCAATTTCTGGAATCACTCTGGGAAACTTGGAGCTGCAACTCCCCCTTGTTGCAAGTTTTCACAAAGGTCCATCTCTATAAAATAGGATTTGTAGCCCAAATATGGTAAATCGTATTTACATTTTACACTTGTGTAAAACCAAACTGATTTGGTCAACACTGGGAGTTATTGCCCAACTGCTGGCCGTGCCCCAGGCCTGCCTGCTTCACCTCCAGGCTGGCCTGTCCATCTAAAGGCGTTCCACCCGATGTGGAAGTGCAGCAGGTGCTGCCTGCACTGGGCCAGCCTCACGTGAGGTGCTCTGAAACATCCAGCCAAAGGGAAACTGCTCTCTGTCTGCTTGGTCAACCCACATTGTGGCTCTGCTTTTGGCTGCTCATTGTCTCAGGCAATATTATAGATTACAGAATTGCAGCCATCAATCAAGAGCGTCCGGTGATTGATGGGTGCCCTGCGGGCAAATCGCAGGCCGGGGCAACCGCCGGGTCTGGCTAAAATGGACCCAGGCCAGGCTGCAAGCGGGCAGATGAGGAGGGGCTTGGGGCTGGCAGCGGGTCTGTTTACACCCTGTCTCCAGAGTGTGTGAGGGGCCGCGAGGGAGAGCCGTGCTGGTGGCCTGGAGCCGCAGTGTTTAGCTGCCCCTATTGGACAGGTGAGACTGTATTGGGAGTGGCGAACGATCCGGTGGAGCAAGCTGCTGGGGCGCCTGCAGATACCCTCCCCAACCTCATTATTGGACACCTGAGGCTGATAGCCTTGAGTGACTGCCTGGAGCCTCCTGCTTGGACCTGGGGTTTAAAAGGAAGCCTGTGGGCGGCGTGCACGCCTCAGGGCTGCGCACGCAAGGGTGCACCCAGCCTTAGGTGCCGGCGGGGCGTAGGGGCACCCAGCCACTTGCTCTCTGAATAGAGCTGAATTTGTCAGTCTCATCCTTTTTTGTTCCTAACGTGTTTGTAAACCGCCAGTCCAGACCTGGTCCGGCGGGATGGAAAGGAAGCGAAGCAGGTAGACTCCTTCACCTTCGCTTTTGGATTCGACCCCCCTGGTAAAGTACTTAAGGGTGGAGAGGGGGATGGACTTGATAGTGCACCCATCTGTCAATTTAAGTAGCAGGTACTTGTCTCTAGATCCACTAGCAGGGATGTCCCCAGATAAACTTTTAAAGGGGGAAGTAACAAGACGTTCTGCCTTGGACTCTTGCGCGACAGATGCATTAGAGGAATTGATAGTGGATCCCCCTCGCTCGTGGGATGATTGTTTGAGTGAACAAACTGCATTGGTGGCAAAGACAGTATCTGTCATATTTGACAATATTTCAACAATTGATCATTCATTACTGAGGGTTAAAGCTTAATTGAAAGAAATTTTGCAGAAATTGGATGATTGTGTAATAAGGGGGCAGCTTCTCAGTATCTGCAAGGATCTAATAAAAACAGCCTGACCCCTGTTAAGCCGAGGGGCCATAGAACCCGGACCTTTGCAGATCGTAGATCACCGTATATGCATAGGAGGAAACTGCAGATTGATGAAAAAGCCATATGGCTGTTTGTTACTAAAGATATCGACGGTCAACTCCCAAATCGGAACACCTTGAATAATAGTTCCTGTAACTTATCAAATTTATTGAGGAAAAAGTGGTAATGTCGGAAATTAACTCAGAGTATTTAACTTCTTCTACTTTTCTTAAATTTAAGCTTTTTTTTAGAACTGATTTTGGGTGAAAAGATTATTTTCAGCAAGAAAATTTTTACTGATGAGGGGAATCTCTATAGATAGGGTCTTCTTTCCCCCCCACTTCAGACAACCAGTCTCAGACAGTCACTTGCATAAGGATTTTTTGTCCTCCCCAAACACTGTTGTAATTGGAAATAGAAGGAGCCAAAAACAAGCAGAAAGTGAAAGAGAGATACAAAACATCGCTCATGTTGGGGAAACATATGTAGAAACCCATAAGGTTGATATGAATTTGATTACCATCTCCCCAGTCTCTGTTTGTGTGGAAATGGCCAGTAATCAGTCAGCTACACCTGACACCTTAACAAACAATTGTAGTCATGTCCTGCCGAAACTAAATGACAAGGCCCTAACCGTGAGTCTAATAAAAAAGCATCTGTTAGTAATATCGAGGATGGAGATAAATCCTTGTTAGTTTCCACCTTTGAAGGTCTCTCTGTATTGGAGCAAGATATTCTGATACAGGGATTGGACGCTATCTGGGGAAAACTCCAGGTGAAGGAATTGGTCTATCATGCAGAAAACGCCCCTAATGGTGCTGCGTATCAGCCAGAGTATGATGTGCAGGTGTTGACGGCTGCTCGTATGCTAACCAATGATGAACTGGGATCTCCACCTTTGAACCAACCTCCAGTTGTACAACCAAATGAAGATAACCCCAAGGAAATGGTTATGTTCGGACAGGAGTGGCAGTCAGTGAGAACCCCTAGGTTAAAACAAAAAGCTAAATATGGGGCTACACCATGCGTAGGGAGGGTTTCAGATGTAATTGAATTTGAGGTAGAACAGGAAAGCAATAGGGATGGGCGAACGTGGTTCGGAAGTTCAGAGTTTGGCCCGAACTCGGCCTGTTCGGATGACCGAACGCGAACCCGAACACACCGAACAGAACCGAACACCGAACGGCGAAATGACCGAACTGTTCGGTCAGTTCGGATCACGTTCGGGTGACAAAAAGGTTCACTGTAAGGGGACAGGGAGGGGTAGTACTAGTCACTGAGGAGCAGACTTCCAGGCACCAGGGGTGGAGAGGCTTGCAAGAAATAAAACTATTTGCCTCCCCCTTCCCAAAACCTTCTGAGCTAGTCACTGTTCCTGAACAGCAGGCATTGAGTAGGATTATTAGATTGCTTTAAGTTTCATTTCAGTTTTGTACTGAAATGAAACTTAAACCTTAAACTGAAACCTTGTGTTTGTGATTTCCCCCCCCCATCCCATATAGAGAGAGATAGAGATATAGATATAGAGAGATAGATAGATAGGTTAGGGATAGTAGTTGTAGGAGCTAGCTTAGTGATAGAGATAGCGTTAGTGATTTAATTTTAGTGTTTGTAGGAGTAGGCCTGTGTACTTATTAGATAATCCATTTAGTTCATAGTATTTAGAATAGTTAATAGCAGTTAGATTAAGTGTAGATAAATATATATATTAGATTAAAAAAAAACAAAAAACCATATAAAAACAAAAAAAACCAAATAAAAAACAAAAGAAAACCATATAAAACCCAATAAAAAAAACAAACATAAAAAACCAAAAAACCACCCATAACATTTCCCGAATGGCCGAACCGAACGGCCGAACCCGAACCCGGCGAACTAACCAAACTGCCAAACCGAACGGACGAACTGAACGCAGCTGAACCAAACGGCTGAACCGAACGCAGCCGAACCGAACAGCCGAACCCAAACCGCGATCTGTTCGCCTATCCCTAGAAAGCAATGCCGCTCCTCACAAAAAACTGAGTCATGAAAATTGACTGGCAGCTGTGAATGGGGGTTTTAAAACCCCTGTGGAAGGGTACCTTATGTAATATAGATTTACATCTAGCTTTACTGTCATGGAATGTTGCTGGAGCCAGCTCTAAACTTTCGGACCCTGACTGTATAGCTTTGTTGTCATCCTATGATATAATATCTCTACAAGAGACATGGCTGCATGAAACTGCGAACCTGGGTTTTCCAGGTTATAAAGTTTTTTTGCAGGGGGGTACTAAAGACAGGGTTAAATGTAGAAGTTCGGGAGGATTGGCGATCCTAATAATGGACAAATATTCTCAAAGCTTCCGTTTACTTCCGACTCCAAGGAAAGAATTTCAAGCAGTACTTGGGGATATTGATTCCCAGGAAAATCTTTGGTAATAAACGTCTATATCCCCCGGCCAGCATCTCAATATTATGATGCGGAGGTTTGGGGGCAGTTGGAATCTTATATAAATTATACTGAGGCCCTATATTCCCACGCAGTCCTTATTGTAATGGGAGACTTTAATACTCGTCTAGGGAATAATGAGACTATGGAACTTGAGTCTTCAATGTGTGCTTCATACAACATCCCTGATCGTATCTCGAGTGATAAAATAAAATCTCTAACAATGGATAATATGCTCCAGTTGATGAGAACTTTAGACCTAATTTTGTTAAATGGCCGAGGGCAAAGAGATACTGAGGGACAATATACTTTTATCAGTGCAAATGGCAGAAGTAACATTGATTATATGCTGGTGCACCCCTCCCATTATGGAAGTTTTAAAGACTTTGCAATACTGCTTAGGCCTGAAACTGATCATATGCCCTTGGTGGTTAAGTATAAAAAGATTGTTAATTTGTTGGCATGTGATCATGCCAGTACAGGAAGAGGGACCCTGCAGAGGGTGGGGTCCCTCTCGTCGGCCTGTCAGGGCAGCCTATGGAGGGTGGGTGTCTAACGGGGTTCTCTGAGGAGGGGAGGGGTTCTGCAGCTATCGGGGTTGTTACGGGTCGGGGGAGTTATGGTCCCATGGGGAGGTATGTTACATCAGTGAGGAGGGAGCGGTGCCTTGTGCCCGTTCCCCTCTCGACCCCCCCATGCAGGTAGGTTGTGGGTCGAGGCCCAGGAGATCCCAGGCCTTGGTCTGGTGCTGCTGAATGTGAGGTCGGTTGTCAATAAGTCATCTACCATCCGGGAGTTAATCCCGGAGTGGGACACCGATCTCGTGTGTATTACAGAGACCTAGCTGGACAATGAATCGGGTCCTATCCTGGCCGATCAGTTAGTAGGAGTTAAGGGGGTAGAGCCTTTGTCATGGTCTGACCATTACCTCCTTAAGGCGTGCATCCTGGCGCATGATAGCCCCCGGCAGGGTGCAGGACCTATTAGATCGGTCCACCCCCGGAGATTTATGGAACCGGATTGGTTCCGGAATGCTCTGGGGGAGTTTCCCCTGGACCTTGTCACATGCTCTGTCAATGATCTCGTAGCCTTCTGGAACCCCTTGTTGGCCGAGACCATTGACAGAGTGGCTCCCAGGAGTCTGCTGCCCTCCCAAGTCTCCCGCAGATCTCCTTGGTTTACTGAGGGCCTGCGGTGTTTGAAGCGGAAGATCAGGCGGTTAGAGTGCCGGTGGCGCCGGACTCGCGACCAGTATGATCGATCGTGGTATAAAAGCAGTTTAAAGGCCTATGCTGTGGCGGTGCAGGCAGCAAAGAAGCAGTTCTTTGCTGCTCTTATTGCATCTGCAAAGTCATGTCCAGCGGAGCTTTTCCGGGTGGTGAAAGGCTTGGTCAGTCCTGCCTGCCTCCACCTGGACCTGGAGCAATCCAGTGACCGCTGTGACCTGTTTATCGAGTACTCTGTAGATAAGATCGCTCCCATCTGCCACAATTTCGGCACCACAGTTATTGCAGAGGATCATCTTGGGGCTATGGATGCCCCGTCCTGTCCTGTTTTGTGGGATCGGTTTCAGATGGTGTCGCCTGCTGATGTGGAGTCCTTGTTGGGATCTGTTCATGCCACTACTTGTGAGCAAGATCCATGCCTGTCCTGGGCTGGTGAAAGCTAGCCAGGAGACGCTACGGCCATTGCTGGCTGGGGTGGTTAGTGCCTCCCTTTGGGAGGGCAAGGTGCCTGACAGCCTAAAAGAGGCTGTGGTTAGACCCCTGCTCAAGAAACCATCTCTTGACACTGATGCTCCTGCCAGTTATCGGCCAGTCTCTAACCTTCCCTTTTTAGGGAAGGTTACTGAATGGGTTGTGGCACGGCAGCTCCAGGAACATCTGGACCGCACCGGTTTCCTTGATCCCTACCAGTCTGGGTTTCGGCCTGGGTACAGTACGGAGACGGCATTGGTGGCCTTGGTTGACGATCTCCATCTGGCGTTGGACCAGGGTCATCAGACCTTACTGGTCCTGCTAGACCTTTCGGCTGCATTCGACACAGTCGATCACGAGGTGTTGGTGACTCGCCTCCGGGACCATGTTGGATTTGCGAGGATGGTCTTGGCCTGGTTTCGTTAGTTCCTGGCTGGGAGAACTCACCGGGTGGTCTTGGGGGAGTGTACGTCTTTTCCCCCCGGGACCTCACGTGTGGAGTCCCGCAGGGTGCCATTCAGTCCCCCCTCTTGTTTAACATCTATATGGAGCTGTTAGGTGAGATCGTGAGGGAGTTTCAGGGCATGCAGTGTCATCAGTATGCTGATGAGACTCAGCTCTACCTCTCCTTTTCCATCGACCCAGGCCATGCAGTCTCCTTATTTTCCCAGTGCCTGTCAGCTGTGGGGGCTTGGATGAGTTGAGCCATCTGCAACTGAATCCTGACAAGATGGAGGTGATGTTGGTGGGTGAGAGCTTGGGGGGCCTGGGGGTGGTTGAATCTCCTCTTGTTGGGGGGGTTTCGCCCCCCCATGGTGTCTGAAGTGCAGAGTCTGGGTGTGCTCCTTGATTCGCGGCTCAGCTTGGAATCTCAGGTTGTGGCCGTGACGGGGAGTGTGTTTCGGCAGTTACATCTTGTCCGGCGGCTTCGGCCGTATCTCTCAGACTCCGACCTCGCCACTGTCATCCATGCCTTCATCACCTCGAGGCTGGATTACTGCAACGCGCTCTACGTGGGGCTGCCCGAGAANGCACTGGCTGCCTATAAAGCACCGGGCCAGATTCAAGGTGCTGGCTTTAACCTTTAAAGCCCTTCACAGCCTAGGCCCTGCTTATCTGCGGGACCGCCTCACTCCCCATGTGCCCGTGCGACCCTTGAGATCGTCCGTGGGAGCCTTTTTGGAGGTTCCCTGGGCAAGGCGGGTGGCCACCGATGTTAGATCTTTTTCGGTGGCTGCCCCTGTGCTGTGGAATTCGGTCCCGGAGGAGGCTCAGCTGGTTCCCACTCTCCTGCTGTTTCGGCATGTATGTAAGACCTCGCTGTTCCGTCAGGCTTTTGGCAAGGGGTGGGTGGGGGTGGGGGCTTTCCCCACATATTGTATTTTAAATTGTTTAAAAATTTTATATTGTTTTAAATGAATGTTGTTCGCCGCCCCGGGCTGCCCTGTGGACAGGAGGGGCGGGATATAAATTTTAAATAAATAAATAAAAATAAAATAAATAAATAAATACTGGCAAAAATTTTCTCACATATAAACTTAACGAATTCCATCCCTAAAGAACGGGGCATCCGTATAATTATTCCCTTCTTTTAAAAAGGAGACCTTAATGACCCTGCCTGTTATTGCCCGATCATCTTGCTTCCAGTTTTAGGTAAGCTGTATGGGAAAACTCTCCTGAATCGGTTAGAAACTTGGGTCGGAGATTATGAGCTAATTCCAAGGGTGCAATTTGGATTCAGAACAGGCAGCTCAGTTATGGACAGTTGTTTTACACTATCACATTTAATCCATAAATGTGTGTCCATTCGCCGTACCCATCTTTTTTTGGCGTTTGTGGACTTTAAAAAAGCTTTTGATTCCATACCTCGGAAGAATTTATGGGATAAACTAATTCAATTGGGTATTGATAGTAATTTGCTGGCCTTAATGACACAGCTTCACTCTGGCAATACAGGAAGGATTCGTATACCCTTGGACGGCAGTTACACAGCACCAATAAGGGTAAACAAAGGTGTACGTCAAGGCTGTGTATTAGCGCCATTGCTATTTAACTTAGATACGAGCGACCTGAGTGAGACACTGAAGAATCAGAATCATTGTACACCAAGAATTAAGTCATATTCAGTTCCCGTTCTCCAGTACGCTGACGATACTGTGTTATTATCGCAAACCAGAGGAGGGTTAAACATTTTGCTTGACACTTGTGGGGAGTATTGCTCCAATAAGGGAATGGAGATAAACCTTACAAAAACTAAGATCATGATGGTGGGAAAAACAACCAGGAAGTACACCTGGACCCTGCAAGGAAAGAATTTGCAACAAGTAGACTCCTTTTGTTATCTAGGGATAATGTTTAGTAAAAATGGAACATGGAAAGAGCATGCCAGGCATATAACTGGAAAGATGAAAGCCCCCACAAGGGCAATTTTAGCTATGGCCAGGAGCTCGGTAGCAGTCTTAGCAGCATCTAAGATTTTGCAAATATATAAAACTAAGGTACAAACTGTTTAGTTATATGGGCAAGAAATAATACCTGAGGAGAAAGCTAAGAGTTAGAGATAGCCCAGAATAAGTTTCTCAGACAGCTGTTAGGGGTGCCACAAGTGGTTCCAGGGCCCGTCACGAGGGTAGAAACTGGCTCTTTTTCAATTGGCTGTTTAAAGAAGCTGGCTCTATTGAAATATTGGATACGCATACTGCAGCAGGATGATAAGTTGTTACCCCATTTATGTCCTATGGAGACGCTTGAGAATACCAGTGGGATAGTTTATCCGTGGCTTAAGTCCCTTTTTATATATTTATTATTATTTATTTATTTATTTAATTTATACCCCGCCCCTCCTGAACACAGCTCGGGGCAGCTTCCAACAATAAAAACAGTATAAAACAATTTAAAACATATAAAAATACAATCTCAAATATTAAAAATATTAAGAACAGGGCCTGGGATACAAAAATCAATCAATGGGGCAGGGGAGATAAAAATCCACTAGACCCTCCCCCCTCCCCAAAGGCCTGGGCGAACAGCCAGGTTTTACACTGTCGTCGAAATACCAAAAGGCTTTCTAGCTAAAGCAGGTTTTTCCATGCAGGCATTTTGGCAAATGTCCCCAAGACAACAGAGAAAGCAACTAACGGAGAAGACACTGGATGTAGGAAGACAGGAGGATATGGCGGCTTTGGCAACCTGGAAAGCGGTGCCCTGGTTTGGCCGGGTCACGGAATCTTTTGGTTTAGAGAGTTACTTAGACTCAATGGGCTCGCGGGAGCTGCGCAGGAGTTACACTAGGCTGCGATTTCAGGTCATAGAGACCGCTGTGACCCAAGCCCGATATAACGCATTGCCAAACGCCTTTCGAAGGTGTATTTGTCATATGGGTGACATAGAAACTATAGAGCATATCCTTTTTAAGCACCCCCTTTATTCGATTATAAGAGAAACATGGATTTCGCCATTATTCTTTGGGAAGGAACACTTGGATTTAATCCATAAAATGAAGTACATCTTGAATCTTTCTAAAGCTGAAGAACGTACTGCTGTTGCCATTTTTGTGCAACTTGCCTCTAAGATTAGAGTAAATGAAATTTAAAAGGATAAGGGATTGGTGTCAGTTGTAATGTTCCCCCTCCCCTCATGTAACTAATACCATCGGCCATCTTATTGTGGAAGCTTGTAGCAACTGTTTCCAAAAGAGGTCATTTTTGTGTTTAGGAAAAAAATTTTTAGTGTTGTCAAAGAGGTCAGGTCGCACAATCTGCATAATGATGGAATATGAAGGTACAAGTGATTTAAATTGGTTTTTGTATCGATATGTAAATGGAAATGTTTACTAAATAAGTTGAGGTTGCCAAATGTTTTTATCAATGTAAATGGTTTTGGTGGCCATGGCAAAAGCTAGTGCCAGATAATAAACTTATTACTATTACCCTGTCTCCAGCTGTCCATGTGAAATGTTTGAATAGATAATGTTTAACCAATCAATCAGTTACTGGATTGACTTGACCATATGGTCTTTGCAATAGATAATGGTTTAATAGAGAATATTTTATTTTATTTATTTTATGTTCATATCACTAGTGAACTAGTAGGAAAATGCCTCTTGATGTGGCCACAGTAAAAATCCTGAAGAAGTGAAATACTGGAAGGACTATGATTTTTGCCCTTTGAAACTTAAACTGACTAGAACCATAATCTTGTAGCTAATAATTAAATCAGGAAACTTGGAAGGAATTTTCCTATCTATTGCACACACAGTATATCTGCTTAGCTCTGGAAGATTACCACTTTACAAGTCTTCAGTGTAACTTTGATAATTTTGTCATTGATGCTCTTTCCCGATGGGACTTGTATTTCTATTTATGAATCTAGTTCCCAGCAAACTGCTACTGCAGCCCATGGCTGGGCCAAATGTGAGCACCCTGGTTAAGAATCAACCTAGTTTGCACCTAGCTTACCCCCACCCCACCCCACCCCACGAACGCATTGTAAATTGTACCTGAGCTTTGTCCAGTAATCCATACACAGCAAAAATGTTGGTGTCTGGGTGGACCATGACAGCCTGAGCAGGCACTTGACCAAAGTGGCAAGAGGAAAACTGTGTCACTTCTGCACGTGCCCCATTTGGACACAATAACTGGAACTCCGCGGAGTGTAAGTGGACAGCCCAGGAGTCATTATTGTTACCTGCAAGAGGAAACGAGCCAGTGAGTCACTGAATATTTTAGAATAAGGATGTAATAATGGATTGTGGTAAAAAGTTGACATAGGAAAGTAAATACCATCAGTGTTCTCAAAAACGGTTGAGTGCTTGACAAAGGCCACATCTCCAGGCCCCTCGGCTAAGCACCTGCAGGTAAAACAGAGTCCTAAAACCCCTGTGCAGCACTTGCAGATAATACCACTTCATCACCTCAATGCA
>QEPC01006697.1:2254595-2277986 GCA_003113815.1 Sphenodon punctatus | reverse complement strand
TGGCTTAAGTCCCTTTTTATATATTTATTATTATTTATTTATTTATTTAATTTATACCCCGCCCCTCCTGAACACAGCTCGGGGCAGCTTCCAACAATAAAAACAGTATAAAACAATTTAAAACATATAAAAATACAATCTCAAATATTAAAAATATTAAGAACAGGGCCTGGGATACAAAAATCAATCAATGGGGCAGGGGAGATAAAAATCCACTAGACCCTCCCCCCTCCCCAAAGGCCTGGGCGAACAGCCAGGTTTTACACTGTCGTCGAAATACCAAAAGGCTTTCTAGCTAAAGCAGGTTTTTCCATGCAGGCATTTTGGCAAATGTCCCCAAGACAACAGAGAAAGCAACTAACGGAGAAGACACTGGATGTAGGAAGACAGGAGGATATGGCGGCTTTGGCAACCTGGAAAGCGGTGCCCTGGTTTGGCCGGGTCACGGAATCTTTTGGTTTAGAGAGTTACTTAGACTCAATGGGCTCGCGGGAGCTGCGCAGGAGTTACACTAGGCTGCGATTTCAGGTCATAGAGACCGCTGTGACCCAAGCCCGATATAACGCATTGCCAAACGCCTTTCGAAGGTGTATTTGTCATATGGGTGACATAGAAACTATAGAGCATATCCTTTTTAAGCACCCCCTTTATTCGATTATAAGAGAAACATGGATTTCACCATTATTCTTTGGGAAGGAACACTTGGATTTAATCCATAAAATGAAGTACATCTTGAATCTTTCTAAAGCTGAAGAACGTACTGCTGTTGCCATTTTTGTGCAACTTGCCTCTAAGATTAGAGTAAATGAAATTTAAAAGGATAAGGGATTGGTGTCAGTTGTAATGTTCCCCCTCCCCTCATGTAACTAATACCATCGGCCATCTTATTGTGGAAGCTTGTAGCAACTGTTTCCAAAAGAGGTCATTTTTGTGTTTAGGAAAAAAATTTTTAGTGTTGTCAAAGAGGTCAGGTCGCACAATCTGCATAATGATGGAATATGAAGGTACAAGTGATTTAAATTGGTTTTTGTATCGATATGTAAATGGAAATGTTTACTAAATAAGTTGAGGTTGCCAAATGTTTTTATCAATGTAAATGGTTTTGGTGGCCATGGCAAAAGCTAGTGCCAGATAATAAACTTATTACTATTACCCTGTCTCCAGCTGTCCATGTGAAATGTTTGAATAGATAATGTTTAACCAATCAATCAGTTACTGGATTGACTTGACCATATGGTCTTTGCAATAGATAATGGTTTAATAGAGAATATTTTATTTTATTTATTTTATGTTCATATCACTAGTGAACTAGTAGGAAAATGCCTCTTGATGTGGCCACAGTAAAAATCCTGAAGAAGTGAAATACTGGAAGGAATATGATTTTTGCCCTTTGAAACTTAAACTGACTAGAACCATAATCTTGTAGCTAATAATTAAATCAGGAAACTTGGAAGGAATTTTCCTATCTATTGCACACACAGTATATCTGCTTAGCTCTGGAAGATTACCACTTTACAAGTCTTCAGAGTAACTTTGATAATTTTGTCATTGATGCTCTTTCCCGATGGGACTTGTATTTCTATTTATGAATCTAGTTCCCAGCAAACTGCTACTGCAGCCCATGGCTGGGCCAAATGTGAGCACCCTGGTTAAGAATCAACCTAGTTTGCACCTAGCTTACCCCCACCCCACCCCACCCCACGAACGCATTGTAAATTGTACCTGAGCTTTGTCCAGTAATCCATACACAGCAAAAATGTTGGTGTCTGGGTGGACCATGACAGCCTGAGCAGGCACTTGACCAAAGTGGCAAGAGGAAAACTGTGTCACTTCTGCACGTGCCCCATTTGGACACAATAACTGGAACTCCGCGGAGTGTAAGTGGACAGCCCAGGAGTCATTATTGTTACCTGCAAGAGGAAACGAGCCAGTGAGTCACTGAATATTTTAGAATAAGGATGTAATAATGGATTGTGGTAAAAAGTTGACATAGGAAAGTAAATACCATCAGTGTTCTCAAAAACGGTTGAGTGCTTGACAAAGGCCACATCTCCAGGCCCCTCGGCTAAGCACCTGCAGGTAAAACAGAGTCCTAAAACCCCTGTGCAGCACTTGCAGATAATACCACTTCATCACCTCAATGCANTCTCCAGGCCCCTCGGCTAAGCACCTGCAGGTAAAACAGAGTCCTAAAACCCCTGTGCAGCACTTGCAGATAATACCACTTCATCACCTCAATGCATTGAGGTGGGGGGGTGGGAATGGCGTTAATGGGTTTTATATGAGCCGCCCTAGCCTATGGGAAAGGGTGGGGTATCAATCAAGATAAACAAATACTAAACAAATTCAGTGGCCTAAAGTTTAGTGCAATGCAACACAATTTTAGTTTGGCCAGTAACCTCCATAAACCTGTTCCGTACAATCCTTCCTGCCATTAGGGACTGATATCACTGCCTGGAGAAGGATTCACTGCAGCTGGAAGAAGCAAGGACAAAAAAACGAAAGAGAAACAATGAGATGCGAGAAATTCATAATTTGCAGCTGATGTTTGAGCAGACAGACAGAATGAGCAAGCAGACAGATCTACAGACAGGCAGTTCAGCTCAGACATACAGAAAAGTCAGGCCAGTGTGAGTGCAGAGGGTCCCACAGTTGTAACATTTCTTCTCAGAAATTATCGTAAGAACTGCATCTGGCTGTTTCCCCTCCTCTTCAGCTGAGCCCAGGACACTTACAAACTCGGGTTATTAATCCCTGCCCTGACTTCATTAGGTGCAAGGTGCAGCGCTGACCACAACCCAGTCAACAGGATCCCCCTGGACAGTGACTCGCTACATGTCACATCCACTTAAATCCAGTGGTTCCCAAACTGGAGTCCGTGAAGCATTCCTTGGGTTAGGGGTCTGTGGCAGGACCCAGCTGCTGCAGATCACGTGGTTGTGGAAATGTATGCAAATTAGCTGGGGATACTTGGCTCTTTGCTAAAGCTGAAAAGGGACACACAACTACAAAACTTTTGTGAACTACTGACCTAGACCACTTTCACACGTTCCGCTCCGTGCATATTTTGGCTGCGGGAGGGAATGTGCATTTGGATTTCCTGCTCTGTATCTCTGCGTGTGTTTGTCAGCAAAGCCGTGCGGGGGGCTTTCAGACCAGCCGAAACCTGCACATATCCTGGCTTGCGCATTCCCTCCCGCAGCCAAAATATGCGCGGGGGGAAGATGTGAAAGTGATCTTAGTTACAGGGAAGAGATTCTGAGGGAAGGAGGGAGGAGGATGTAATTTCACTCATGATGAGCAAGGGAAAGCCTGATGGAAGAAGGAGGGATTTGAAAGTTGGGAGGGAGCAGAACGAACTTCTCCAGGGAGGGAGTTCAAGACATGAGGGGCAGCAAGGGAGAAGGGGCAAAGACATTTAGAGGAGCAGGGGAGTCACAAGCAGGTGAGGGTGGGGGCAGAGGAGGAGGAGCGAAGCTCCCAGGCAGGAGCGCGGCGGGATACAAGAGCAGAGAGAGATGTGGGAGGAAGCCCATGAAGAGCCTTGAAGGTGAAGCCCAGGAGCCTGTGCTGAATGCGTTCCCCTAGAGGGAGCCAGTGCAGGGCGGAGAGGAGGGACTGTACATGGTCAAAGCGATGGGCAAGGGGAATTATTTTGACCGTGGAGCATTGAACAGAGATGAAGGGGGCAGATCAGAGCAGGGGAGACCAGTAAGGAGGAAGTTGCAACAGTCAAGGCAAGAGCCAACTAGAGCATGGACTAGAGTTTTTGCGGTGGCGACAGGAAGGCAGGGCCGGATTTTCACAATATTATACAGAGCAAAGCAACAGGACTTGGCAACAACCTGGATCTGAGGCATAAAAGAGAGGGAGAAGTAAAAAATGAATCCCAGGCTATGGGCTTGAGGGACTGGCTGGATGGTGACTCCCTCAATAAAGATTGAGAAGGAAGTAGGAGGGGAATGTTTTGGGGGAAGATGAGGAGTTCAGTCTTGGCCATATTAAGCTTGAGTTGGTGATGAGACATCCAAGCAGAGATGTCAGCAGGACAGTCAGCAATACGAATCTGGATGGAGGGGGAGAGCATGGGAGCAGGGAGAAAGAGAGAGTTGCGTGTCATCAGTATACAGGAGATACTGGAAGCCATGGGTTTTAATGAGTTTACCCAGAGAAAGAGTGTAAAGGGAGAAGAGAAGGGGGCCCAAGGCAGAGCCCTGGGGAACTCCCCCAGAGAAGGCAGCAACGTAGAGAAGGTATCAGCAAGAGAAACATTGAAGGAGTGGTTCAAGAGATATGAAGAGAACCAGTTGAGAACAGTGTCCCGGAAACCAAGGAAGCGTAGCGAATTCAGGAGACGACCATAATCAACAGTGTCAAAGGTGGCAGAGAGATCGAGGAGGACAAGAATGGAGTAGAGGTCCTTAGACTTAGCTAAGAGAAGGTCTTCAGCGATTTTGGCAAGGGTGGTGTCAGTCAAGTGGAGAGGGCAGAAGCCCAATTGAAGGGGGTCAAAGGAGGAATTAGAAGAGAGGAATTCAAGACAGTGTGTGTAGAAAGCTTGTTCCAGATGCCTGGAAGCGAAGGGTAGGAGTGAAATGGGGAGATAGCTGGAAGTGTCGGAGGGGTCCAAAGTGACCTCTTAAGGACAGAGGAAATGGTCGCATGTTTGAAAGCCCGTGGAAATGACCCAGTAGAGAGGGAGAGACTGATGATGTGAAGTAGAGAAGGTGCAGTGGTGGGGACAATCGCTGTGAGGAGGCGAGAGGGGATGGGATCAAGGGGGTAGGTGGAGGGGCTGGATGAAGACAGAAGGGATGTCAAGGGATGTTGGGGAGGAGGAGGAGAGAGGCAGGAGGAGAGAATAGCGGGGCAGGAAATGGGGGGAGGGAGAGGGTTGAGAAGCAATAGCAAGGTGGAGTTTATTTATTTTATTTTATTAAAACATTTGATATCCCGCCCCTTCTTCCAAAGGCAGCTCGGGCAGCTTACAGTATAAAAAAATATAAAAGTACGCATATAAAAATACATGATCAACATAAACAAAAAACATCTAAAAGGGGGGGAGAAGAGGAGGAAAAAAAGGGAGAAAAACATCCTCCCCGGGAAAAGAAGAGAGAAAACATAAATACCCCACCCTTAGCACCCCCCATAAAAATAAAAATCCACCCTCACTATCTCCCTTGCCAAAGGCCTGGCAGAACACCCGGGCCCACCTGGGCCTCTCCCAGGAGGGAGTTCCACAGCCTCGGCACGGCCACCAAGAACACCCTCCCTAGAGTCGCTCCCCGGGATATCTGGGGCCGATCCAGAGCATGGGGAGTGAGGCGGTCCCACAGATATATGGGGCCCAAGTCATATAGGGCTTTATAGGTAACAACCAGCACCTTGAATCGGGCCCAGAAGACTCTAGGCAGCCAGTGCAGAGAACGGAGCACCAGTGTCATGTGCTCCCGGCGACCCGTTCCCATAAGGAGACGGGCCGCGGCATTCGGCACCAGCTGCAGCCTCCGAACCATCACCATGGGCAGCCCCACGTAGAGCGCGTTGCAATAGTCCAGTCCTGAGGTGATGACAGCATGGATGACTGTGGCCAGGTCGGAGTCTGAGACGTATGGCCGAAGCCGTTGCACCATTTACCAATATCATTATTGTTGTTGAAAAAGGAGAGAAGATCGTGTGCAGAGAGAAAGGAAGGTGGGGGAGGACAGGGAGACTTCATAAAGGAAGCAAATATCAAGAAGAGGTGGCGGGGTTTGTGGGGTGAGTTTTGATTAATGTGGAGTAATAGCAGTCTTTGGCCAGGAAAAGGGCATCAGTAAATGCAAATAGAGCAAATTTGTAGTGGATGAAGTCAGCAAGCTCATGAGACTTCAGAGGCGCTTGGCGGCTCAAGAGCAGGATCAGAGGTGAAGTGGATGGTAGGGATGAGCCAGGACATGAGTTTATGCGAAGGATAGAACGGTATGAGAGGGGGGAAGTGAGTCAAGTGTGGAAGAAAGGGATGAGTTGAACATGGAGACAGCAGAGTCTGGGCAGGTGGTAGAGGAAACAGATGAGAGAAGGGGAGAGGGTGGAAGCAAAACCAAGAGGGGCAATAGATTGATACACAAAATTTAATGAAGTACTCTGATGCACTTTCCCCTGGGAGTTCAAAATGACTTGAAATCACCAAACTTAAGAAAAGCTCTTTCCTGGTTCGGAGAACACAGCGTGTGGTGCTGGGTGACTTTCCATCTTCTCCCCGGGGCCTCACATGTGGGGTTCCACAGGGTTCCATTCTATCCCCTCTCTTGTTCAGTGTGTACATGCAGCCTTTGGGGGCGGTTGTCAGGGAGTTTGGGGTGAGGTGTCATCAATATGCTGATGACACCCGGCTATATCTCTCATTTTCATCTGACCCAACTCCGGCAGTCTTGGTGCTTACCTCGTGTTTGTCGGCTGTGGGGGATTGGATGAGGGTGAGCTGCGTGAAGTTAAATCCTGAAAAGACGGAGGTGATGGTTGTGGGAAAGTCGAGGGAGTGATGGCCCCCATCATTGATGGGGTCCATCCTCTCCTGGTATCTCTGGTCCGGAGTCTGGGGGTGTTCCTGGACCTGCAGCTCTGCCTGGATGCCCAGGTGGCGGCTGTGGTGAAGGGGGCATTCAGCCAGTTACATCTGGTGCGTCGGCTTAGGCCGTATGTCTCAGACTCTGATCTGGCCACGATCGTCCATACTTTTATTACGTCGAGACTTGGCTACTGTAGCACATTCCACGTGGGGCTACCCTTGGTGCTGGTTCAGAGACTGCAGCTGGTGCAGAATGCAGCAGCCCGTCTCCTGACTGGGACGGACTGACGCGAGCACATTACACCTGTGCTTCGCTCTCTGCCCTGGCTGCCAATAGTCTTCTGGGCCCAATTCAGGGTGTTGGTGTTGATCTTTAAAGCCCTAAATGGCTTGGTCCCCACCTACCTGCAGGACCGCCTCACCCTCCGGGTCCTGGATCAGCCCCTGCGCTCGGCCGGGGGCGCCCTCGAGGTCCCCCGGGTTTCCCGGGTGTCAACCATGGGGAGGGCGTTCTCTGCGGCTGCACCGCGGCTGTGGAACTCCCTCCCGTTGGAGGTCCACTTGATTACTGACCTCCTCTCTTTCCGCAGACAGTGTAAGGCCTGGCTGTTCCGCCGGGCCTTTACTGAGGGAGATGGGGTGGGGGTGGGTTGTTTAATTTGAGATTTCAGGTTGTTTTAACTACTTTTATCTGTTACGTATTTTAATATGTTTTAAAAATGTTGTTAGCCACCCCGAGATGCCTATGGCAGGAGGGGGCAGCTTATACATTTTAATATAAATAAATAAGAAAATCATGGCACTTTTCCTGTAAAGTAATACTGTTGTGTTTTGGTTTTTGCTTGGATTCAGCAAGGGAACAGTCAATTTCTGATACCTTAGACTGGGTGGTGTAGGAATTTCTAAGAGGAAAATTCCTACCATAGGTTCAGCCAACTATTGTTCCCTGAGACCTTTCCCAGAATAATCCCTTATTAAAAAGGATTATTCTGATCATACAAACCAGGTAATAGGAAAAAATATTTGGAGCAAAAGACAAATGGGATGCACAAAGGAACAGATGAGAAAACCTAATAGTGCATTAAATGATTAAGTTAGTACCTGTAATTCTTTAGAAAAATAGAGTATTGTTTCCTTTTAATACTAAAGAAAGATATTCTAAATTAAGGGAAACCCCCCTCAGAAGAATGGCCAGTGTTTGGCTTGCCCTCCAAAGAAAACAGGAAGAGAAGAAAAAGCTTTCTGCCTTCAAAGCAAAGACTCTGTGTCCAAATGCCTAGTTGGCACTCAGGACAGGGGCTTGACATAAACTAGCCTTCATTGTTAGGGCATTTTTATAGACCACGTCATTACTGGATTCACATTTATGGTAGCCCCTATGATTATTTATGGAGCTCATCATTTTATTATAATTTCAGCTAAATCTCTGTTAAATAAGGTAAAACTATTTTATCCAATCAGCTTCTCAGCATCTATTTCACCTTTCCCCTGATTTCATCTGCCAAACTGACTGTACACTTGACCTGGTTGAACGAAAAGGTCTAACGTCTCTTCCGAAAGATGAGGGGCTTCAGTTTAGGCAGATCTCCAAGGGGTGAGTGTTTCATAATTGTGGAGCAGCCAATAAAAACCCCTCTCTGTGTGCCTATGTTGTATGAACCTCATGGGGGGGGTAATCTTAATAATGTGAGGGAAATCAGTTCTCACCTCTACTCTAAGACTTTGGATGCAATCCTCATTCACTAGGTGCAGAAGGGGATTATGCATGTGCAAGCTGCATGTTTTAGCACACTAGACTTAAGAAGGTGTCAAATCCTTGTTTGCAGTAAGAGGCATCATAGCTCATCACTCACTCGCACCTGGATATGTAGTGTCACCTTTCAGAGGACAGCCCCTCCACATGGTCAAGGCTTCAACGTGATCTAACCCCTTGGTAAACATGACCCAGGACCGGTACAGAGGTGCCTTCTGCACTCCCCATTCCAGGCAGCAGCCCAAAGTCTGTGATGTCTCTTGTTGGGACAGAGGAACTGGCAGAGCACTTTTGGCATTTCCCTTAAGGGCACACAACCCTTTCATGCACCTGGCAAACACAGATTGTACCCATGGCCTTTATTTGCTCTACAGTCCCGACCTCTTGTGTTTACCCACGTGTCCTGGGATGCCGCTATTCAATATTCTAGACCTTGCCTTAACTCTTCACCAACTTTCATTACTTGGAAGGTGAAACATATTTACTTCTGAAAAGTCTTCATCGTAAAACAAAATTTCTATTCCCGGGTACGACTGTAGGCCCAATTCAAGCATTAAAGGCAAAGGTCATAGAAGTTACAAGTGCTGTTGATAAGTTCCTGTTATCTGTGGCATGGAAGGCTCTGGTACATTTTCACTGCTGGAATGAGTACCCAGGACATAAGAGGTATAGTAGTTATTCAAAAAATGCAACCCAACTTGACAGCAGCAACCAAAGTATCTAATTAGCCAATACCATAGTCCAATTCCTCACTGTCTTCTGAAAAACAATCCTCGACAAAGCAATGTTTAGTCAGTACCTGAAGGCTCCTGTGTAGCCATAATACCGTTCCTGGCTGCTTGCACTGCATTTATTCCTTTTAGTTGAATCTCCAATGCAGAGGTCACAGAGACTGGATGGGTAATTGTCCTGCTTGGTTGCAGGCACGCAGCTAGCAGAAAAAAATTCACTCACCGCTGGGAAGAAAAGCAAGTATGAGATTTTCAAGACAAATCTAGGTGAGAAGGTCATTAAATTCCAGTATCAATGTAGATCTCAGTAAAAGCCTGAGAGAGGCTAAGAAACAGTAATTTTCAAACTATTTCCAAAGCCATGGTTGTACAGATGCTAATGAAGCCTCTCCACTCCGTCCCCATTGGACTCAGGAGTCTTTTGCTCCAAGTCTCTTTAATTAATGCCCTAATCACTAGATAACTAATAAACAAATACAGTGAAAACAGACTCCTGTGGTCACTCCAGCGACATTTCATATCAAGAAATCATGAACACAGTCGCACATTGGACTGCTGTAACTGAGGTCTATTAGACAACAGGCGCACAACTGGTACCCATTATCTAACCTACATGGAGGTACAGAGAGTCAGTTTTACTAACTACAAGGCTGCTACTTGCTTGAGGGTAGGAGCCCATTAACTGGGAAGTGAAGTGAAAAGGAAGGAGAGAGAGATTTAGATGCACCATGTAACACTGTAGAAGATCTAAAGTCTCAGACATCGAGATGATGCACCTTCACCAAAGTAGCAGAGATGGATGGAGCTTCCTCCCTGTGGCATCATCCTGAACTAATGACCAATTGATTTCCCTGCCCAATGGTTCTGTCCCACTTACCCTGAAGGATGTTACACTCCTTGGGCTTAATAAAGCCCCTTTTCACTAGCAGTCCCATAGGAATGTTCCAGCCGGCTTGTCTCCCATAGCCGGTGTGACAGGACTTTTTCCCTTTCAGATCATTGATGCTGAAGGCGTTGGAAGGATCCTGTCTCACTACTGCAACTGCGTAATACATACTGCTGTTGTCATCAGCTTGGGAAAACAAAAAGAAACCATTATGCCGATTCCTGAGCATCATTGTTTCATAAAAACCTGCACAATACATCTTGTTTGCTGCTCAGTTTCTTACCTTAGAGCCTCCTCACTAAGGAAGTATCCACCCTCTCCCCTACCATCGCCAGTTTTAAGGTTGAATCTATTCCTTCTCCAGTCTCTTTTCCCTGTTTCTCTCTTTTTTCTTTGTGTCTCAGTCTCTCCTCTTCTACTTCCCTCTGCATTTCCCAACAATTCCCAACTTGCAAACCCCTGGCCTTCTCCCTCACTCCCTTTCCATCCATTAGTTACTAGTAACGTCCTCAGTTTAGCTCACACTTGTCGGACTTATGATGAGGGGTTCCATTGTCTCCATTTTTTGCAGAAAGAATATTGTGTCAGTTTACGCTCAGTTTGCATTTTGAACGTTGTACCGTGTAGATGCTGAAACAGTTGTGTGGGGAGGGAAATCTGATCCTGATGAAAATCAAACAAAGGTGCTTCATATTTTTCTTCTCTCATTCTCCCCTTGCTCCTCCTGTGTCCACCAAGCAAAAGTAGCTTCTTGGCATCGACACAATATAGCTATGAAATACCGCCCAGCTTTGCCCTAGATCTACTGAAACTTCAAGGCATGAGGGTGGGTCATTGTCTGACTGTCTTTGCACTCAGGAATTCCCCCCTCCTGCCCCTGAGATTCAGTCTAAATCTCCCTTCGCTCAACTTGGCCCCATTGCCTCTTGTCCTGCCCCTCCAAAGCAAGAGAGATCAAATATTCTCCATTCTTTATGGCAGCCTTTCAGAGTGTTCTCTTATTCCCCACTTAGTCCCTCTCCAACTTTTCTATGCTCTCCTTGTCATCTATGGATGAAAGTACAACATCTATGGATGAAAGTTGCTAGACAACACTTCTATGCCTCCCGCATTGAGTCCTGTTCTCGGGACCCTCGCCGCCTGTTCTCTACCTTTGACTCCCTCCTCAAGCCTCCCTGTCCTCCCCCTCCTTCTTCCCTTTCTGCTCAGGATCTTGCCTCCTTCTTCACCTCCAAGATAGACAAGATCCGCCTCGACATCGCTTCCCACTCCTCTCTTCCCACTCCCACCCCTCTCCCTCCTCCCCCTCCTTCTCTCATGTCCTCCTTCTCCCCTGCCTCCCTTAAGGAAATCTCCTCTCTGCTCTCCTCCTCCAACCCTTCCACTTGCCCCCTTGATCCCATTCCTTCCCGCCTCCTCACCTCCATTACTCCCACTGTCGCCCCTTCCTTCCTGCACATCATCAACCTCTCCCTCTCTACTGGCTCTTTCCCTTCTGCCTTCAAACATGCCACAGTCTCTCCTATTCTCAAAAAGTCCACTCTTGACCCCTCTGACCCTTCTAGCTATCGTCCTGTCTCACTCCTTCCTTTTGCTTCCAAGCTGCTTGAACGTGTTGTCTACTCCCGCTGCCTTGACTTCCTATCCTCCAACTCCTCCCTTGACCCCCTCCAATCTGGCTTCCGCCCCCTTCATTCTACTGAAACTGCTCTCGCTAAGATCACCAACGATCTTCTGGTGGCTAAATCTAAACGTCTCTATTCCATTCTTGTCCTCCTTGATCTCTCTGCTGCCTTCGATACTGTTGACCACTCACTCTTGCTGGATTCCCTTCACTCCCTTGGCTTTTGTGGCTCTGTCCATAACTGGTTCTCCTCCTACCTCTCTGACCGCTCCTTTAATGTGTCTCTCTCCAACTCCGCCTCCTCCTCCTTCCCCCTCTCAGTTGGTGTTCCTCAAGGCTCTGTTCTTGGCCCTCTCCTCTTCTCGATCTATACCTCATCCTTAGGCAAACTCATTGCCTCCCATGGCTTCCAATACCACCTCTATGCTGATGACACTCAACTCTATCTCTCTACTCCCTCTCTCTCTCCCTCTGTTCAAGCTCGTCTCATCAACTGTCTCTCTGACATCTCTACCTGGATGTCTCAACGTCAACTCAAACTCAACATGGCTAAAACTGAACTCCTTATCTTCCCCCCTCATCCTTCCTCTCCTTCCTCACTGTCAATAACTATTGATGGAGTCACCATCCTGCCTGTCCCCCAAGCCCGTAGCCTAGGCTTCATCTTTGACTCAGCCCTTTCTTTTAAACCCTACATTGACTCTGTTGCTAAATCCTGTCGCTTCTCCCTCCATAACATTGCTAAGATTCGCCCTTTTCTCTCTGTCTCGTCTGCCAAAACTCTTGTTCATGCTCTGGTCATCTCTCGCCTCGATTACTGTAACCTCCTTCTCACTGGCCTTCCCCGGTCTCACCTTTCTCCCCTCATCTCTGTCCAAAACTCTGCTGCCAGGGTCATCTACCTCGCCAGTCGCTTCGACCATGTGCAGCCCCTCCTCTCTTCGCTTCACTGGCTTCCCCTTCCTGAACGAATCCTGCACAAGCTCCTAGTCTTCACCTATAAAGCTCTTCACAACCTTGCTCCCCCCTACCTCTCTGCACTTATCGCCCTCCATACTCCAGCCCGTGCACTTCGCTCCTCCTCTGTCCCTTCTCTCACCCTTCCACGCCTTCCCTGCTCCCCTAAGCGCCTTCGTCCCTTCTCACTTGCTGCCCCCCATGCCTGGAACTCCCTCCCTGTCCACATCCGCCTTGCCCCCTCCCTTCATACCTTCAAATCTCTCCTTAAAACTCACCTCTTTCGCTCTGCTCTGTCTGACTCTTTATCCTGCTGAGCCACTATTCCTATACCTACGATCGGTTTACCCTTATCCTTGCAACATGGACCTGCCTGCTGTCATTCTCATCGTAACCAAGCCAAGTACGTGCACTTGAGACCTCGCATCTTCATGAATGTTAGACCCCTTGTCTCTCCCTCTGTTCCCCTTCCTAAGTCTCTCCCCCAGCTCCTGTCTCTCAGATTGTAAGCCCTAGGGGCAGGGACCATGTCTATTTTATTACTTTGTAAAGTGCCAGGTACACTGCTGGCGCTATATAAATGTTTGTTAATAATAATAATAATAATAAGTCAAATCCAGTAAGCAGGTACAAGTCCACTGGTTTCTAAAGAGATGAACCTAAGCACCGCTGGGTAGAATTAAGGTTAGGGCTAGGGGTAGGTTCTGTGGAGGAGGGGTAGGGCTAGGGGTAGGCTCCGTAGAAGAGGGTTAGGGGTAGGGTTAGAGTTAGGGTTCGGCTCTGTGGAAGAGGGGTAGGGTTAGAGTTTGGCTCTGTGGAAGAGGGGTAGGGCCAGGGGTAGGCTCTGCGGAGGAGGGTTAGGGGTAGGGTTAGGGTTTGGCTCTGTGGAAGAGAGGTAGGGCTAGGGGTAGGCTCTGTGAAAGAGGGTTAGGGGTAGGGGTAGGGTTTGACTGGGGTAGGGCTAGGGTTAGGCTCTGTAGAAGAGCATTAGGGGTAGGGTTAGGGTTCGGCTCTGCGGAGGAGGGGTAGGGCTAGGGGTAGGCTCTGTGAAAGCGGGTTAGGGGTAGGGTTTGGCTATGTGGAAGAGGACATCTTTATTGCCTTCCTTTGATTTCAGAGCAGGGCTACAAGGATGATAAAGGATCTGGAAAAACAGGTCTTATGAGGAAAGTTTGTATGAACTGGGTATGTTTAACCTAGTGAAGAGTAGACTAAGGGAAGACATGATCGCAGCCTTCAAACATCTAACGGGCTGCCACATAAAAGATGGCAAAAACTATTCTTCAGGGCTGCAAAGGGTATGACTAGAAATAATAGGCTCAAGTTACAGGGATTTTGATTTCAGTTAAATATTGGGACCATTTTAGTGTGTGCGGCAATGAAACAAGCTGCCTAGGGAGGCTGTAAGGTCTGTGTCGCTGGAGGTTCTCAAACATAGGCTGGGCAGCCGTCTGTCGGGGATGTCGTCATCCCGTCCAAGCAGGGCATTGGACTAGATGATCCTTTAGGTCCCTTCTAACTCAAGAATTCTATCAAAGCTTGTGCTAATCTACAGAGAACTCCCCCAACATCTCTACTGAGTCCCAGGAAATCACAGCGGCAGCTTTGTGTGTGTCCACAGCCCAAAAACAAAAGCATACGGAAAGTATCCTTGTTTAATTGGCTCAGCTGCAAGCAATCTGCCTACTGGCTCAGTCTGGGTGCAGCGCTCGCTAGCACTGGGCACAGCATCGCAAAAAGGACAATGCTGAATTAAAGAAGCTTCGCAGGGAAAATGATTTAGGGACTTGATGAAAAGATTGAGCTTGTTTATTTGACTCAGGAAATGAACGAGAAGGGATAGGATAAAACTACTAAACTCAATCAATATATTGAAACAGAGTGCTTAACGACAAAGGCTTATTCTCCAAATCAACAGTTCCCCCAACCCACATGTCAACATCTGAATAATGTGCTCCTATTAACTCCCCAAGATTTAGGCCACTTTCAGACATGGTCTCATGGCTCGATTTCCTGCTCTGCATCCCTGTGCGTCTCTGCCGGTAAAGCTGTGCGCGGGGGGAGGGGGCGCGCGCTTTTCAGACCAGCCTATTTGGGTACGCATTCCCCCCCGCAGCCCAAATATGCACGGGGTATGTCTGAAAGTGGCCTTAGATTCCAACCACACCCACCTCCAGGCAGAGCCCTGGGTCAGTAGATGGAATGGGCCCTGCTGGGGCACTCCACTCCAGTGTGTGTCTGTACTATGTACAGGGGGGGAGCTGGGGGGAATGGGCCCTGCTGGGGCGCTCCGCTCCAGTGTGTGTCTGCACTATGTACAGGGGGGAGTTAGGGGGGATTGGGCCCTGCTGGGACACTCCACTCCAGTGTGTGTCTGCACTATGTACAGGGGGGAGCTAGGGGGGAATGGGCCCTGCTGGGGCACTCCACTCCAGTGTGTGTCTGCACTATGTACAGGGGGGAGCTAGGGGGGAATGGGCCCTGCTGGGGCACTCCACTCCAGTGTGTGTCTGCACTATGTACAGGGGGGAGCTAGGGGGGAATGGGCCCTGCTGGGGCACTCCACTCCAGTGTGTGTCTGCACTATGTACAGGGGGGAGCTAGGGGGGAATGGGCCCTGCTGGGGCACTCCACTCCAGTGTGTGTCTGCACTATGTACAGGGGGGAGCTAGGGGGGAATGGGCCCTGCTGGGGCACTCCACTCCAGTGTGTGTCTGCACTATGTACAGGGGGGAGCTAGGGGGGAATGGGCCCTGCTGGGGCACTCCACTCCAGTGTGTGTCTGCACTATGTACAGGGGGGAGCTAGGGGGGAATGGGCCCTGCTGGGGCACTCCACTCCAGTGTGTGTCTGCACTATGTACAGGGGGGAGCTAGGGGGGAATGGGCCCTGCTGGGGCACTCCACTCCAGTGTGTGTCTGCACTATGTACAGGGGGGAGCTAGGGGGGAATGGGCCCTGCTGGGGCACTCCACTCCAGTGTGTGTCTGCACTATGTACAGGGGGGAGCTAGGGGGGAATGGGCCCTGCTGGGGCACTCCACTCCAGTGTGTGTCTGCACTATGTACAGGGGGGAGCTAGGGGGGAATGGGCCCTGCTGGGGCACTCCACTCCAGTGTGTGTCTGCACTATGTACAGGGGGGAGCTAGGGGGGAATGGGCCCTGCTGGGGCACTCCACTCCAGTGTAGAAGCTGAAGAGGAATTCATCCACAGAGACCACCATCGCTAGACAGTGAAGAAGTTCCAGATCCTGAAATAGGATTTGATCCTGGAGTGTAACAGGAGAGCTACCAACTCCTCAAAATAACTAAATGTAAATTCAGACATTCACATTCAAAGCCCAACACTGGAGTTGGACTGGATCGGTCGTGAGGACTTAACAAGGCCGTGCACAAGGCCCCGAAAACAAGGGAACCGTAGCCTGTGAGCAGCTGAGTCAGTCCTGTGCCGTGAGGATCAGTCTGGCTCTCCGGGATGAAAGGAGAGGGAAAACATTCACCAGCTGAATGAGACAGCGACAATTATTGAAAAAGACAAAGAGGTTGATTGATGGGGTGCTCCAAATGCAGAACCTCCTATTCTGAGCAATGATCTCAGCTTTCACTCCTCCTCAGGGAGGTGGGAGCAGAAGCTAGGCTTGTGTGCCCAAACACAGGGGGGTTTGCCCTTAACCCCTGACCCTCCACCCAGTCCAGGGGTCTGCAGAGCTCTGTTCTCCCCCGCTCCTTCATGGGAGCTGAGATCAGGGACAAGGTCACTTTTGCTGTTGGTGCCCCACCCCAAGGAAAGGAGCAGCACCTTTTCCAAGTTGACCCTAAAGCTATGAATTTGCAGGAACTCTAGGGAAATCCAAGCATCTACGAGGTCCCCAAGAGAGGGGTGGGGGGGGTGGGGGGCATCATCCAGCTAGTAAAAATCACAGTTGTCCTCTTCTCTGAGGGCTGCAATTGATGTGACTAGGGAATGAGACACCAGCCATGGGGCTGAAGATAAACAGAAGGGGCGAACCAGATGAGAGCATGTCCTGATGTGGTTTTCATCCCTGTCTGGAGATCTCAGCCCACAGGCTGCAGCGGACGGTGCGGTGAGTTCTCCCCACTATGTCTCAGCAGCACACAGCAAGGGTTTTTAGGATCAAAGGACTTACTTGTTCAGCTTCTTCATGAATATGATTTCCCAGAAAGACGCTGTGACCACACCCCCTGTTTTTGAGAGAAGTTTTCAAATCTGGGAAACAGAAGCTCTAAGTTCTGGCCTCTTCTTACCCAAGTAACTTTCCCCAGCAGCTGGCACTAGGCCATAGGTTTTCCCAGCCGTGTAAATATCCCCTCCATCCAGAGCTACTGCATCAATTTCTTTTTTCTAAAAGGAAACAAAATTCATATGTTTGGGTGGAAAACATCCTTCCTAAACACATGCCTAATTCATCGAGTTTTGGCAGCAGAGTTCCGATGGACACAGAACCACAGTCGTCCCTTCTGCCCCTCCAGAGTTGCACAAGGCATGGTCCATTGTCAATACTGTCTGGCCCTGGTCAACAGGAGTCGTGTTCAAACAGCTTCCATCCCTCACCCCAAATGACACTTTCAAATCTCAGAATAAAACCCAGGAATCAGTAGGGTTCTTGCCAGAGTGTCTGTCAGCTGCGGTGCCTCTGCTTTTTAAAAAATATTTTGATGTTTAATTTTGTTTAGTCATTATCATAGATGACTGGTAACTGTCAATAGTGGGGGTGGGGGAGAGACAGAAGTGGAGGGTTGGGCAGGCCATCTATAGGGTTTCCAAAAACCGGGGAGGAAACGTGCTCTCCCTCCCCTCGAGTCGCCTGTGGTCCTTATTCATGATTTTTCAACAAGCAACACTGGCAGCGCTGCTGCTACAGGGCATGTAACAAACCCCAGGACCATTTCAGAGACCACCAGTTTCTTCTCACTACCTCATTGCCCATGTGAACTATGAAAGATCTTCCCCCCCAGGAGATCAGACCAGTCTGAGTTTACATAGCCATAGATTACCAAAGGCCTAGTTCTGAAGATTCTCTCCATCAGACACAGGGCAGTAGTACATATGCACACACCTAGAAATCAGGGGAGCAAGCCCACCTGGATCATTTCCATACACTGCTCTCGACTCTTGGCTGAGACACACTGGAGCTCAGGTTTCAAGTTCTTGTTTTTAAAGGCAACAGCCATTTCTCCACATTTCCAGATCTCCTCAGTAGATAAGACACACCAGCGCAGACTTTCTGGCAACCCTGCAGTGGTGGAAATAAATATATGCAAGAATTTCTTTATGATTCCTCTTGCAGCATATTTGGCCTCCCGGCCTCCTTATTTGCACACAAATGCACAAATGTAGCAACCAACACAGTGGGGATTCCTAGACTAAGACAGATCCTGGGCTTTGTTCTTCCAGACTAACCAATGCAGCCACTAGTGTTGCATAATGTCTCCAGGCGGGATCGCCCTAATTCCTGATATGGATTCATTTCATGAAGATAGAGCACTTACTACAGATCAATTTCCACCTAAGCAGAGATGCCAACTGGCTCCTGATTTTGCTGCCAAGAGACATGCCCATTGCCTGCTAGACTTCTCCCCTGTGGCCTGGCCTGCTTTCCACTAACCAACCACCCAGGAAGGCAGCAGCTGGGGTCTGCCATATGACAGCACAAGCACCATGCCTTTCCCCCCAACCTCTGCCTGCAGGCGCCTCCAGTACCTGCTCTACAGCCAAGGTAGGCACCCTGGACTGGAGCAGTTTGTTCCTGCAGAATTAAGGGACACTGGCTGATCCGACTGTGTCCCCTTGATCTCACACAGGCCAGGCATCTCCCAGTAGCCTGAGACTTAATTCTCCAAGGTCTAAAACAAACAAAAGAGGCTCTCCCTCCTTCTGCTTGTCAGGAAGGGGGGTAACTAGGAAAGGTGTCTCGTACTGTTGGCATTGCAGTTCAAGCCCTTCATGGCATGCAGATATTCATCCCCTAGCCAGGCCTGGTAGGTCTGATCTGCGATTGGAACCAGTTCTGTTGTGGAGTCTTTGAAGACAAGATTCTTTGCCTTGTAGGCCTCAGAGTCAAACATCTGAAAGCTGGAGCCTTCCCCATTAAATCTTTGCTGTAACATTAAGGAAAGGAAAAAGTGAGTGGAAGACACATTCCATCTGTGACGACAAGGGAAACTTGGGAGGTAAAGTTCACATGTCGATGCCCCCCTGCCCTGTGAATTCTCCCCAACCCCTTCCTTCCCAGGTGAGTCGAAAGCCTAAAGTCTTGCTGAGGGTTTGAACTTGAACCCATGCACACGTTAAGGGGGAAATCAGTTGCTTGACAATGATGGTCATTGGTAGAAGCAATTTCTTAGTCAGTGAAAGGTATTTTGCCCATTTTCAATTTCCTCTACACAGCGCTGAGTTCCAAACCCGCTTTCTTAAAGGATGTGTGGTCCTGAATTGGGTGATGAGAACAACAGACGGTTGGCTTTGCCTGTTCCATTTGCTAAGAGGTTTTCATGATGGTTCGGTAGGTTATGGACAGTTATAATAAATATCTGCATGTGGCCACAACCGTTTCAGCAGGTGCCATTCTCATTTGTCTCCTTGCTAGATTCTTTCTTGGGGTCAGGTCCAGCATTGCTAGGTATTCTCTAACAATGTGTGTTTATCTCCTAAGAACTGCTGTCCCCTTCCCCAGCCAACGTTATCATGACAGTGAATGGAGAACAAACCGAGTTTTCTTTAGTCTTACCTCATTCATTTTTTGATGCAAGTCTTTTCTGAGAAGTGAAATATTCCCTTGCATGGCTTATTTATTTATTTATTTATTTATTTATTTCAAGTATTTTTAACCCGCCCATCCTGCCACAGGCAGCTCTGGGCGGTGCACAACATCAAATATTAATAACATTAAAACTACTTTAAAATAAGCCACGAAGGGAAGAATAAGAATCCCCACCCACCCACCACCCTAACCCATCCTCCCCCCCCAAAAGCCAGGCGGAACAGCCATGTCTTGCAACAACATTGAAACGAGGGGAGAGCCTGGGACAAATGGGCCTCCACTGGCAGGGAGTTCCACAGCTGTGGAGCGGCCACCAAGAAGGCCCTCTCCATCGTGGCCCCCCGGCAGACTCGGGGGACCTCCAGGAGAGCATTCCCCTGATGACCGCAGGGGCCGATCCAGAACCTGGGGGGGGCTGAGGTGGTCCCGCAAATAGGTTGGGTCAAGGACATTTAGGACTTTATAGGCGAGCACCAACACCTTGAATCGGGCCTGGAAGACTACAGGCAGCCAGTGCAGAGACCAAAGAACCAGTGTAATATGTTCCTGGCGGCCCAATCCCACTAGGAGACAGGCCTCCATGTTCTGCACCAGCTGCAGTCTCCAAACCGTCACCAAGGATAGCCCCACATAGAGCGCATTACAATAGCTGAGCCTAGAGGTGATGAAGGCGTGTATGACGGTGGCCAGGTCAGAGTCCGAAACGCTGCTGAAGCCAATGCACCAGATGTAATTGGCAGACGGCACTCCTGCCACAGCCTCCACCTGAGCATCCAAGCGGAGATGTGAGTCAAGCAGCACCCCCAGACTCCGCACGTGGGCACCTGTTACCCCTGCCCCCTTACCCACCAACATCACCTCCATCTTGTCGGGATTCAGCCTCAGTCAGTTTACCCTCATCCAATCCCCCACAGCTACAAGGCACCCGTTAAGCGCTGAGCCTGCCGAGCGTGGGTCTGATGAAAAAGAGAGATAGAGCTGGGTGTCATCAACATATTGATGACACCGCATGTCAAATCTCCTGACCACCTCGCCGAGCAGTTGCATATACACGTTGAACAGGAGAGGGGCCAAAACAGAACCCTGTGAGACTCCACACGGGAGGTCTCAGTGTGATGAAAAATAATCACTGAGTACCACTCGCTGAGTTTTCCAGCCAGGAAGGAGTGGAACCAGTCAAGAACCGTACTACACACCCCTGCACAGTCCCGCAGGCGCGTCACCAACATCTCATGATCAACGGTATCAAACGCCACCAACAGATCTAATAGAATCAACAGGGACAAATGGCCCTGGTCTAGTTCTCGGTGAAGATTGTCAACCAACACCACAAGTGCAGTCTCGGTGCCATATCCCGGGCGAAACCCTGACTGCGAGGGATCAAGAAAACAGACACGATCCAGATGCTCCTGCAACTTGCCAGGCCACCACCCACTCAATAACCTTCCCTAAAAAGGGAAGGTTAGAGACCAGCCGATAACTGGCAAGGGAGTCAACGTCAAGCGATGATTTCTTGAGCAGGGGCCGCACTAACGTCTCTTTAAGGCAGCCCGGTACCCTGCTCTCCCTAAGGGAGGCATTGACCACCCCTGCCAGCAACGACCCCATTGTCTCCTGACAGGCCTTAACCAGCCAGGATGGGCAAGGGTCCAGTTCACAACAGGTAGCCCTGACAGCCCCAAAACATCCTCCACATCAGCAGGGGTCACAACTGAAACTGATCTCACAAACAAGGACAAGACGGGGCTTCCATAACCTCCAATTGCCCTACTGCAGAAAGTGCAGCGTCAAAACCATGGTGAATCCAAGCGATTTTATCTGCAAAATAATCCACAAACAAGTCACAGCGGCCACTCCAAGATGGAGGGAGGCCGGACTGACCAGCCCACGCACCACCTGGAACAGCTCCACTGGACGGGATTTAGCAGATGCTATAAAGGTAGCAAAGAACTCTTTATTTTCTGTCTGCATAGCAATGGCATAGGATTGTAAACTCGCTCTGTGCCACAATCGGTCGGCTTCAGCACGTGAACAATGCCACCATCGCTCCAACTGCCTTCCCTCCTGTTTCAGCCCCCGCAGCCCCTCCGAAAACCAGGGAGACCTGCGGTGCTGCCACCTGGGAAGTGGACGCCTCAGAGTTATCCGATCAATGGCCTCAGTCAGCAAGACATTCCACAGCTCGACGAGCCCATCGATGGGACAGTTGTCCAGATCAGAGGGTATATCCCCCAAAGCCTCCCGGAACTGCTCCAGTTCCATCTGTCTATGGGGCGGACCATTCGAATAGGTTCCACGCCCCTCCGGGGGCAAACGTGCGTCAGGAGAGGGGCCTGCAGGAGGTAACGGTCCGTCCATGACAAGGGCACAGCTGATATCTTCCCCCATCAACAGATTCCCCGCCTCAAGGCCGGTGCAAAACATAAGGTCCAAGGTATGTCCGCCCTGGTGTGTTGGGCCGCTGATCCTCTGGGACAGGCCCATAATTGCCATGGCGGCCATGAGCTCACACTCCACACCCCCAAGATCAGCGTCGGTGTGGATGTTGAAATCACCCAAGACTATCGTCTTCGGGGGTCGCAACACCACTCCTGACACCAGATCCGCTAGAGCATGCAGGGAGGCTGCTGTACAGGTGGGCGCACGGTCTACAAACAGCACTCCCAAACTGTCCCCTGCCACATCAAACACCAGATGGAGACCCTCAACACCCATTATGGATTGCACCGGATACCCATTATGGATTGCACTTTATAAGCCAGGATGAGAGGTAGAAGCTTTGCCCTGAACAGTTTTCCTTACAATTCACCAATTGCAAGTCCACTTAATTGTCAGAGAAAGACCTTTGTTGATAGGCAGAACTTTTCAAGTTGCGAACTTGCATACAACTTGTATTCAAGGGCTCTAGATCATCAGAACATAGTTTGGACAAACCATTTTTAGAAATATCTATATTATCTATACAGATTTCTTAGTATCATAGAAATGAAGTTTAGCCTAGAAAAAATAATAAGGGGGGATGTGATAGCTGTTTTTAACTATCTAGAAGGAGGCCACAGAAAGATGACGAACATCTGTTCTCTGCTGTCACAGAAGACAGAAGGAATGGGAATGGGATTAAATTGCAGCCAGAGTTTGGTTAGAAATCTACAGGAAGGGCACCACTGCTGGCCTTATTCCAGAGAAGAAGAGGGTTTGGTTAGAAATCTACAGGTAGAACACTACTGCCAGTCCTGTTCTGGAGAAGTCATCCCATAGGGGTGTGCATTTCGTTTTTGTTATTATGATAACGAAAACAAAAGTTTTTCATTTTCATTAGTGTGATAACAAAAATGACAAATAATAATAATGAAAACAAAAACAAAAACAAAATTTGTTTTTGAAATAATTGGAAAACACTGAACAATGTATTCCCAGCTATATCTTTTTTGTTTCTTATTCAATTCTGATGAAACTTGTGGAGATTATACCTCCAATGAAGGACACTATGAGTACCATATTTTGAAATGATTGGATAAAGGGAACCAATTTTAGAAGCAATTGAATATTGTGATTTTTTTAAAAGCTGCATACATATTCCTGGCTACATCTTTTTTTACCTTCTATCCAATTTACATGAAACCTGGGAAATTTATGTCCCTCCACTAGTGTACCAATCATGCCAAATTTCAGAAAGATTGGATAAAGTGTCCTGATGTTATAAGCTATTAACTTGAAAATACATTTATGGCTGTAATATTTTTATATTCCATCCTGTTTACAAGACATTTGGCAGACCTTCCCTATCATCCATGCCAAACTACAGGACAATTTGATAAAGGGACCCAATTTTATAAGCAATTGAAGTTGTCCCCTTGAAGACCATTATTCAGATAAATAGCAGCACATGCAGTGTCAGTCAAAGGCAGGCCCCTGGCATGGCAGGGGGAGGGAGGCTGTAGAAGGGAGTATGGGAAGTAACCCAACAGACTGACAGACACATTCACTGGCCAATTACTGCATGCTTCCAGCTTTACAGGACCAATCAGTAGTGGCTTTGAGGCGGGCATAGGGGGTGGCCCTCAGGCGGGCACAGAAGGGACATAACTGGGACTTTGGGGATAGCATCC
>QEPC01006697.1:2238364-2253284 GCA_003113815.1 Sphenodon punctatus | reverse complement strand
GCTCGGCTGGCTCCCACTCTCCTGCTGTTTCGGCGTGTATGTAAGACCTGGCTGTTCCGTCAGGCTTTTGGCAAGGGGTGGGGGTGGGGGGTTTCCCTGCATATTGTATTTTTAAATTGTTTAAACATTTTAAAAATTGTTTTATTGATTGTTGTTTGCCACCCCGGGCTGCCCTGTGGGCAGGAGGGTCAGGATATAATTTTTAAATAAATAAATAAATAAAAATTCATTCAATAAAACACTCGTTCCCACCCTCCCCACAACCCTCCCCAATAACTCAACCCTCATCCCTGCCTGCCAAATCCTCTTCCAAATAAAAATGTTTTACACAGCCTCCGAAAGACACTCAGGCTCAAGCAAACCTCCTGGGGAAGGGAATTCCATAAAACCAGGGCAGCAACTGAGAATGCCCCCCCATCCCATGGAAACGGGTAACAGATGGCACCTGCAAGAGGGCACCCCGGCCAAGTAGGAGGTCAAGCCAGCCCCTTGAATTGTGCCCAGAACGCTCTAGGCAGCCAGTGCAGACCTCGGCGCACCGGTGTAACGTGCTCCCGGCGACTCATCCCCAAAAGGAGTCGGGCCACTGTGTTCTGCACCAGCTGCAGCCTCCGAACAGTCATCAAGGGGAGCCCCACGCAGAGTGTGTTGCAGTCATCTAGCTTTGAGGTGATGAAGGCATGGATGCCAATGGCCAGAGACTGAAAGAGAAGTCCGCAGCCTCCTCCCCCAGTTGTAGTTGGTGAAAAACGCTCCTGGACGCTGCCGCGACCTGACAATCCACGCGCAGCGAGGGATCCAGAAGCGCTCCGAGGTTACGAACCTGCATGACCAGGGGGGCCCAGACTGCATCAATTAAAGGTGTCCCCCGCCCCCCAGGTCACAAGACCAGCCAACCATCATCATTTCAGTCTGGTCAGGATTCGGCTTCAATCTGCTCACCCTCATCCAGTACCCGGCAGCCGCCAGGCATTGGGTAAGCACCAAGACTGCAGAACCTGAGCCAAATAAAAAAGAGAGGCAGAGCTGGGTGTCATCAGCGTAGTGATGACATCTCACCCCAAACCTCCAAATGGCCTTGCCCAGCAGCCACAGATACACATTGAACAAGAGAGGGGACGGAATGGAACCCTGCGCGACTCCACAGGGGAGGTGCCAAGGGGATAATGAGCAACCGCTCATCACCACCTGCTGGGACCTCCCTGACAGGAAAGAACAGAACCGCTGTCCCGCACGCACCCGTCAGGTCCCACAATCGTGTCAACAGCACCTCGTGATCAACTGTATTAAAGGCTGCAGAAAGATCTAACAAGATCGACATGATAGAGTTCCCCTTGTCCATCTCAAGGTGCAGATCATCAACCAAAGCCACAAGTGCACTCTCCATGCCATCTCCAGGATAAAAACCTGACTGAAACGGGTCCAGGAATCCGATAGCATTGAGATGAGCCTGGAGCTGACCGGCAACCACACATTCAATAACCTTCCCTAAAAAGGGAAGGTTAGAGAAAGGCCAATAGCTGGATGGGGAGTCAGTGTCCAAAGATGGTTTCTTAAGCAGGGGCTGGACCACTGCAGTTTTAAGGCTGTCTGACACCCTCTCCTCTCGTAGGGAGGCATTGACCTCCCCCTCTCCTCTCGTAGGGAGGCATTGACCTCCCCAGCAGCCTCAGTGTCTCCCAGCTGGTTTTCACCAGCCAGGATGGGCAAGAATCTAATTCATGACTGGTTGCCCTCTTCACCCCAAGCACCTCTCTCACATCGGTGGATGATACCAATTGAAACTGATCCAAATAAACAGGACAAGACTGAGCTTCCATAACCCCAAACTCAAATGGCAATGCCCAAGTCATGGTGAATATGAGCAATTTTGTCTTCGAAGTAATTAATAAAAATGTCTCAGAGGGCTATGGATGAGTCCATTTCCTGGCAGAGACAGGCCGAATTAACCACGCCCCTCACCACCTGGAACAGTTCCACTGGACAAGACTTTGCAGATGCTATGACAGTGCTATGCTATGCATAGTCCTTCAGAAATTATCTATGCAGCAATTGGTTGGCTTCAGAGCGAGTCAAGTGCCCCCTGCGCTCTAACTGCCTCAGATCCTGCGTATACCAGGGAGACCTGTGCTGACGAAGCAGTGGGAGCGCATGCCAGGGTGCAACCGTGTCAATGGCCATGGTCAAAATGTCATTCCACAAAGCGACAAGGTCATCGACAGAGCAGCCGTCAAGGTCAGTGGGTAAATCCCCCATAGAGTTGTGGGAACCAATCGGATCCATTAGTCTCTGGAGGTGGATCAACCTAACAGGTCCACCACCCTGATGAGGGCATAGGAGGGCTGGGATCTGGGCCTTGAGGAAGTAATGAACCAACCAGGACAACAGTGTTATAATAACACGCCCAATAATCAGAGCCCCTGTCTCCAGACTGCTGCAAAACAGCATATCCAATGTGTGTTTTGCCTCATGCTTTGGGCCTGATATTATTTGGGATATGTCCATGGTTGTCATGGCGGCCATGAACTCCTGCTGTGCCCCTGAAAGGCCGGACTCAGTGTGTATGTTGAAATCATCCAGAACAATAAGTCTGGGTGATTCCAAAACCACCTCAGAGACCAGCTTGGCTAGAGCAGTCAGGAAGTCGGCCATGTAGCAGGGTGGCTGATACACCAAGAGGATCCCCAATCTATCCCCAGCCAAATTCACCAGAAGGTGGACGCAGTCTATATCGGATGAGTTAGGCACCAGACACCTCTGAAACGCTATGGTGTTTTTACAGACCACTCCCCCTGAGCCTTGACTGATGCTGCACCAAGGACCCAGTTGGCACCAACTGGGACAATACTGGTCCAAATGCCTCATCCAGCCAGGTCTCTGTAATGCATATGATGTCGGCGGCCTCATCCTGAATCAAATAATTTACAAGCTTGCTTGTTTTCCCTACATTTATGCCCCTTACATCTAGGAATCTATTTAATTCACTTGGCAGGTGGAGCCACTACCCATGCTCCTAAGGGGGGTTTCTAGAGATCTCAAGAGGGAAGAATATGGATCTGTGCAACACTTGGGACAAGGGCTGTGCACACTCCCCAGCAATGCTTTCCCCCATGTCTGTTGGCAGTCGCTGCCGACAGAAGCCGAGATTAGATAATCTCTCTCCTCCTATCTCAAAATCTGTTTGGGGGCAAAAGAAGGTAGCATAAGCCTATCAGACCCATTTTCTGGCCAAAGTCCTTCCCTGTGCCTGATTCTGCCAAGTGCTCCCCATTTCTGTTCCATTCCTTGGGAGCTGAAGTCCCTCACAAGATTAAGCTGGGGACTGTAGAGGCTGTACCAGAAAGCCAATGACGGGAAGCATAACCCACCTGCCCTTGGTTGAGCAGTTGAAAGATGAGTGACCCATCAGTCTCAGGTCTGACCACAACAGCATGAGCAGGCACTCTAGCCAGGTGGCATGTGCGCCAGTCAGTGACCTCAGCCCTGCGGCCATCACGGCAAAGGAGCTGGAAGTGCCCAGATTGGAATTGCTGAGCCCACGAAGAAAGAGTTCGGCCTGAAAATAGATTGAGCACAGTCACAGAACAACATTCAGACTCCCTTGCTGGTGTAGGCCCCATGGCTAGGGGAAAGGGGGAACTGGCTGGAGAAGATCTCTGCACTCTAGCTATTGCTGGCTGCAGAAAAGGGTTCTAGGAGACTGAAGCGACTGTCTCCAGCCCCCACAGCTTTGTGACTGATGCCTAACCCAGTGGCCAGCTCTATGGGCACAAAGCTGATGTGGAGTTACCCTGCCTGCCTGCGCCCCATGATGGCACCTGAGTGTCTCTCTGAGTGTCTGTCTACAGTGTCAGAACTTGGGCCCCAGGGTTTCTGGTGCAGTGGCTCTTGGCCTGCAGCACCATGGCTCTCTCTTGCCTCAGGCCCAGCCACTCCCACAAAGAAGCCTCCCTGCCTTGTCCCTGGCCAAACCCCTCCTGTCCGTCATGCCTGCAAGCTTCCTGGTTGGTTGGCTGCCAAGCAGCATATAAGGTTTGCTAGGACACCAGAAAGTTGGGCAGAGAAACTCTCTCTCCCTCTGCTTCCTCATCCCTTCAGTCTTGATTCCTGGTCCCCTTGCTCTTGCTCCTAGTCCTCTTGCTCTTGCTCCTAGTCCTCTCGCTCCTGGTCCCCTTGCTCTTGCTCCTAGTCCTCTCACTCCTGGCCCTCTCGCTCCTAGACCCCTTGCTCTTGCTCCTAGTCCTCTCGCTCCTGGTCCCCTTGCTCTTGCTCCTAGTCCTCTCACTCCTGGCCCTCTCGCTCCTAGACCCCTTGCTCTTGCTCCTAGTCCTCTCGCTCCTGGTCCCCTTGCTCTTGCTCCTAGTCCTCTCACTCCTGGCCCTCTCGCTCCTAGACCCCTTGCTCTTGCTCCTAGTCCTCTCGCTCCTGGTCCCCTTGCTCTTGCTCCTAGTCCTCTCACTCCTGGCCCTCTCGCTCCTAGACCCCTTGCTCTTGCTCCTAGTCCTCTCGCTCCTGGTCCCCTTGCTCTTGCTCCTAGTCCTCTCACTCCTGGCCCTCTCGCTCCTAGTTCTCTCACTCTTAGACCCCTTGCTCTTGCTCCTAGTCTTCTCACTCCTGGTCCCCTTGCTCTTGCTCCTAGTCCTCTCGCTCCTGGTCCCACATTTGTCTCCTCTGCCTTGTTCCCCAAATCCTCAGTCCTAGCCATGTACCTAACCCTGCATCCCCAAACCCCACGTCTACCCATAACCCAGATGCCCCTTATCCCACAGCCCTTACACAGTCCTGAGTTGACAAAGAGCCCTTCTCCTAGTCTCCTGGCTGCAGAGGATCACAAGTTTCAATATTAAACACTGGCTCAGAATTCAAATCCAGGATCCAGGTCTCTGGGTTGCAGTCAAAGATCCCATGACACTTTGCCAAAATGGACAGTTGATATTTAAAATATCCTCCCTGTGGTTATGTTTTTCTTATTGTATTGACATGAGTGTAGGTATAAAGTCTCCATTCTCCATTTTGAGCTTGGCCACAGAATCAAACTAGCTTCCACTTAGCTTAGCATGACTCTCCCACCGCCAGCTGTCATGTTGGGAATTGAAACCTCTGAACTAGTGTTCTGTGGTGGCCTGGCTGATAAGAAGTTAAGAACCAAGCAGAGATTCACAATAGCCGAGACAGCCTAGACACCATATTCCCCATTTGGTGTCATAAAGATAGAGCATGACTAATGGCCATCAAGGTTGGCTAGAAGGCGCTGCCTAACTGAGTCAGAGCAATGGTCCATCTTAGCCCAGTATTATTGTCACAACCTGACACGGCAGCAAGGTTTCAAATCCAGCTCTCCAGAATCCTGGCAGAGGCCTCACCCAGGCAGGCTACCTGAGATCCTTAATCAGAAATGCCAGGGATTGAATTTGGGATTGAACTATACATGCAAAACCTGTGCTCTACCCCCTGAGCCACGGCCCACCCCATCCATAACCTATGGTTGTTTGGTACAATTGGTTAATTGCGTTGAGAACTGACTGTTCAAAGAGAAGGTGTCATAATAATATTATGTATATATGATGTTACCCATTTGGTCTTTATGGTTCTTGGTTCTAAACCTATATATGGACCCTGGAGAACTCTGCATGGACCAGGAACTTTGTGTCTATGCAGACCTTGTGGGAGAAGCAGGTGAGACTGAAAGGACTCCATAGACTAACAGAGATCCTGAACACAGAGACTTGGAGTTGTTTACATATTTGCCTTATGGAACTCTTGATATCTGGATGAGACAAACTTTATGTTGTTTATATTTGGGGCCCCACTTCTGGGAGAAACCCCACAACCCAGTGGTACGGGTCATAGTTTGCAGTGTTAGACCCCACAACAACTAAATTAGATTGCCTTGTTTGGTTGAGAGGCATTTTTGTGTAAAGTGTCAGTGGACATTATTGCTACATGCAATCAGGGAGATAATTTTGGACTGGGGTAAGCCCTGTAGAGGCAAAAAGCAAGATTTTGTGTGCACAGGATCCAAAGCAGATTCCCCTATAAGGTTCCTCCAGATCTGGAGAACCCTCAACAGAGCCGCCTTGCTCTGTGGTAGCTACAAAGAGTCAGAGGAGAACAACAGAGATGGGTTAGCTGGTGAAAGGGTTTAGAATCCAAGACACACATGAGAAAATGTTGAAAGAACTGGATAGGGTTAATGCAGAGAAAAGAAGATAGAGGGCATCAGCCCTAGTAACGCTAGAGAGGAGGAGGTTTCTTCCAGCCCTGCAATTCCTCCTTTGCTTCCTCCTCTCCACGACACAAGGACTTGAGCAAGTGAGGAAGAGGTTACTCACCGTCAGTGTTTTCAAACACCGTGCTGTGCTTCACAAAAGCAACATCCCCGGCTCCTTCTGCCAGACACCTGCAGGGAATCAGACCTCAATCAACCGGAACGCCGCTTGCTCAGAGACGACAAATCTCTTGGTTGATAACGATGCCCCTGTTTCTCTGGGGCTTATGTTCTGACTGATTGTCTTCTGGCACCATTCCCCAGCTCCCTTGGGGTGGGTGCGCTACAGAGACCCCCACCTCCCTCCCTTTACCTGAACGCCCCACTGTAGTCATAATACTGCTCCTGGGAATTTCTTTCACATTTGTGCTGCCCAGTAGCATCCCCTTTGCAGAGCTGGCACAAGGATGCTGGGTAACTTGCAGTATTGGCTCCAGGAACACAGCTGGCACTGAAATACTCACTAGCAGCTGAAAGGGAGAGAGCAGGGGAAAGGCTGTTAGCAATAAAATCCCAAACCCATAAAGGGCCTAAACATGAAAGCAGCTTCTGTTTGCGGTTACAGATATTTGATAAATGTACACTCTGGGCTGAACGCTGTCTCTCCTCAGTGCTTGGCCGTGTCCAATGCTCAGCCTTCGGGGTCTACCAGGAGCGTCTGCCATGGGGGCCCCTCTAAAGGGCAAGGTGCATGCCAGTATCTTCTTACCTTTGGGCACATCACATCCCATCACCGACATCCGACCACTATCAATGAGGAAGCCAACGGGGACATTCCAGCCAACTGTCCTGTTGATGCCTGTGTGGCACGATCGGACGCCCTGCAGGCTGTTGATGGTAAGACTGGAATTTTTCCTCACAACAGCCACTGCATAGTAGGAGGTGCCAATGTCTGTCCAGAAACAAAGGAGGACCACACTGCAGCAAGCTAGCAGCAACAACACATGACAGAGACACTGCACATTGACACAGGATCCAGCTTTGGGTGACGATGTGCTGCCGCTCAGTGTTTAACTTCTTGGTTTTTTAAAAAAAATGAATTGCCAGGGCCCAAGCCTGCCCAAGAAGCCCCGCCCCACCCATGAAAATAACACATCTTGGCCAAGAGCCTGTCAGAGCAGAGAAATTAACCCTCTTTGCTAGCTAGCGACCCAGCCACTGAACTAGTCTGCCTCTCTAATGCCAAGTATAAACCAGGAGTACTTGGGATTTAATCTAGATGGTGTAACCAAGAGGTAGCCTGTGCAGTACCACCCTTATGCCACCCCAGTTGGCCAAGCCCCGGCTGGCTGTGTTTTTAAATTTCAGAGCTGACAGCAGTGCTAGCACACGTAGTCCAGGTTGGGTTCCACCAGCCTCCGGGCAGATCAGCTTCACACCTGCAGGCAAAGTGCTGGTGAGATACAGACTTTGGATCCATTGTGCTATCTTACAAGGGAATTGGGGGGGTGGGGCGGGGGACCCTGCAGCTCCCCTCCCTTTCTAATGCTTTGAGTCTGCCTGGCTTTTCAGGCAGAAAATCCTGTTAATTGTCCGCACTGATGGTTTGCAAATTACTCTCCCCTTGCTTAACCTGGCTTCCCCTTGATCAGTGTGGAGGTCAATTTGCAAATCAGTTGCTCCCTTATCACTGTCCCAAACCTGCCAGACAATGTCTGAGCAAACAATCTCATTCAAGTAATGAAGGTACAGTTCTCAGTTACATATCTACATTGTTAATTTACAAAAATTGTCAATGACATACATGCTATGCATGAGTTTGACATGAGCGTGTGCGCGGGCACCTTTGTCCATTTTGATTTGAAACTGGGTTTTGTGGAATACACCTCCACTGTACTGTGGATTCTCTCCACCGATCTCCATGGGCATAACCTGGCTATGCACATGGCCTCTCGTCCCTTGCACAAGCCTGCTCCTGCGAGAGCTGCAATACTGCTGCACCGAGCCCGAAACTGCACTAAATCTGTACGGTGCAAGCTCCTCCAGCAGTGAACCGGCTCGTGGGAAAGCAGCCTGAGTTATTGTAGACAGTTTGAAGTCTATAACAGACCATTTCTTTTCTTTACTTGAAAAATGTCTCTCTCAGTTGCACACAAACTATTTCTGGACAAACAGGAAAAAGTAAGGCCTGGAGAACAAAAAATGGAACTTAAGAGATGGATTGATACAAACTGGGCCCGCCAGCATGCAACTTGCAAATCACTGCTGCTTTCATTTCCTGCAGTTCTTGATACCCTTTTGGAACTTTCTACAAGTAGCTCTGGTTCAAGAGCAGCTGAAGCAAAGGAGATATTACATTCAATAGAATGGGATTTTGTGGTTGCGTTGGTGACATTTGAAAATATCTTCGCTCATACCAAGATTCTGTCAGACATGTTGCAATCTCCCAAACTTGATCTTATTTAGTTATTTTATAATAAAATGTGTATGCTGCCCCCTCCTGCTAAAAGCATCTTGGGGCGGCTAACAACATATTAAAACAATTTAAAACAGTAATAATAGGATTTAAAACACAATATAAAAACAACATACCACCGACCCTAACCCACCCTCTCCCCCTTGGGAAAAGCCCGGTGGAACAGCCAGGTCTTTCATCATCTACGGAAAGCAGGGGGGGTCGGTAAACAAGCGGATCTCCAATGGGAGGGAGTTCCACAGTGGCGCCGCAGCCACAGAGAATGCCCTCCCCAAGGTCGACACCCGAGAAACCTGGGGGACCTCGAGGAGGGCGCCCCCAGCTGACCGCAGGGACCGATCCAGGACCCGGAGGGTGAGGCGGTCCTGTAGGTAGCCGGGGCCCAGGCCATTCAGGGCTTTAAAGGTCAACACCAACACCTTGAATTGGGCCCGGAAGAGTGAAGCACTGGAGTAACGTGCTCGTGACGGCCCATTCCCGTTAGGAGACGAGCAGCCGCATTCTGCACCAGCTGCAGCCTCCAAACTAGCACCAAGGGTAGCCCCACATAGAGCTCGTTACAGTAGTCCAATCTCGAGGTAATAAAAGCATGGACGATCGTGGCCAGATCCGAGTCTGAGACATACGGCCTAAGCCGACACACCAGATGTAACTGACGAAATGCCCCCTTCGCCACAGCCGCCACCTGGACATCCAGGCAGAGCTGCGGGTCCAGGAGCACCCCCAGACTCCAGACCTGAGATACCACGGGAGGACGGACCCCATCAATGATGGGGGCCATCACTTCCCCGGCTTTCCCACAACCATCACCTCCATCTTGTCGGGATGTAACTTCAGGCGGCTCACCCTCATTCAATCCCCCACAGCTGACAAACACCGGGTAAGCACCGAGACTGCCAGACCTGCGTCAGATGAATATTTTTTTAAAAAAATTTGTTTTATTTCTAAGCATTTTTGAGTCGCCCCTACGACATCTCGGGGCGACGTACAATTTCATAAAAACATTCAATAAAGAACAGTTTAAAAACAACACAATAAATTTAACTTAAAATAGGATTGGGAAATAAAAAAGAATAAAACAAAAGGTAGGGGAGAGCCAACACCCTAACCCATCCTCCCCTCCTCCCCAAAGGCCTGGGCGAACAGCCAGGTTTTACAAGCCCGCCAGAATGTCAAAAGGCTTGGGGCCAGGTGAGCTTCCTCCGGGAGGGAATTCCAAAGGTGCAGCCCGGCAACCGAGAATGCCCTCTCCATTGTAGCCCCCCGATTAACACGGGGGACCTCCAGGAAGGCACCCCCAGGAGACCGATGGAGCCGCTCTGGGGCGCGGAGGGCTAGGCGGTCCCTGAGGTACGAGGGGCCCAGACCATGAAGGGCCTTATAGATCAACACCAAAACCTTGAACCTGGCTTGGCACGCTATTGGCAACCAGTGCAGAGACCGGAGCACAGGTGTTATGTGCTCCTGATGATCCATCCCCGTCAGGAGCCGGGCCGCCGCATTCTGCACCAGCTAGTCTCCAAACCAGGAACAAGGGCAGCCCCACGTAGAGCGCGTTGCAGTAGTCCAGCCTCGAGGTGACAAAGGCATGGATGAGGGAGGCCAGGTCCATCCCGAAGATGTATGGACGCAGCCTCGACACTAGATACAACTGGCAGAAGGCGGTCTTTGCCACCCCCTCCACCTGTCGATCCAGGCGGAGATCTGAGTCCAACACCACCCCCAGACTCTGAACCTGCTGAGCTATAGGAGGGCGAACCCCCCCAATTAGGGGGGCCGACACCTCCCTCAGCCTCCCCACCACCATCACCTCCATCTTATCGGGGTTGAGCTTCAGTCTGCTCAGCCACATCCACTCCGCCACGGCCTCCAAACACTGGGATAGCAATGAGACAGCAGGGTATGGGTCAGCTGAAAAATAGAGGTACCTTTGGCTCTTAAGATATTTGCTGCCGTAGGAATGACGTTGGCCCAGTTCCATAAACTAGGAGTCAAAGATGCAAACCCTAAGACCATAACACCATCTCCTAATTCGAAGAAGGTATCGTATCCTCATAATGTTCTCTGTGTTCCTCTTGCAGCTTGTCTAGAAGTTCTCCGGGCCCATCATGACGCCCCCCCCTAGCCGGGCAGCGGCGTACCCTATCTTTGCTTCAATGACACTTTTGGTGGCCGGGAATACACAAGGACACGAAGGCTTACGTCCGGGGCTGCAAGGTATGTAGCAGAACCAAAACGCCTCGTAAGAGATTGATAGGACTCTTACAGTTAAGCCCCTTGCCGCATGGACCTTGGCAACGGATAAATTTAGACTTTATAGTAGAGCTTCCTCCATCCCAAGGTTATACTTCCATACTGGTAGTTGTGGATCAGTTCACAAAAATGGCCTATTTTATTCCTTGTAAGGGGTTGCCCACGGCACAACGTACCATACATCTGCTAATACAGCATGTTTTAAAATTATATGGTTTACCTCAAACTATCATTTCTGACAGAGGACCCCAACTCGTTGCTCGATTTTGGCGCGCCTTGTTCGCTGCTGTGGGTGTCGGCCTAGCACCCACCACCGCATATCACTCACAAGCAAATGGCATCAATCAAGCATTGGAACAGTATCTTTGTTGCTATTCCGATTATTTACAAGATGACTGGGTAAGTCACTTACCTCTTGCTGAATTTGCGTTTAATAATGCGCCCAACGCGTCTCTTGGCTCCTCCCCGTTTTTCATTACCTACGGGTTTCACCCTCGACTCCTCTTTCCAGAGCTCCCTACAGTGGAAGTTCCAGCCGTTGGTGACATGTTACGTCGTTTGCAAGAGAACCATGCCTACGCGCGAGCAATGTTACAGAAGGTCAGACAACAATATAAACACTTCACAGATCAACGCCGCTGGTCACCTCCGTGTTTTGCTGTTGGTGATCTTGTCTGGGTGGATAGACGCCACTACCCGTCTCCTCGACCATCTTCTAAATTGGATGATAGATATATAGGGCCATTTCCCATACTGTGTCAAGTAAATCCTGTTACTTACCATGTTGCCCTTCCACCTCAGCTACGCTACCACCCACTATTTCATGTGTCCCTACCTAAGCCTTATGTCCCCCCTCTCTTTCCAGATGCCGAGGCGCAGGCGCCCGTCCTTCCTGCTGTTGCTGCACCGGAATACGAAGTCAAGGCTATTCTGGACTCTAAGCGTTCCCGAGGTAGGGTTTATTATCTTGTGAACTGGAAGGGCTATGATGTCTCAGAACACTCTTGGGAGCCTGCTGCTTCTATTCACGCCCCGCAGCTCCTCCGCTGCTTCCATGCTCATTTCCCTTACAAGCCCAGGTCTGCACCATGTCGTTGTGTGTGGGTGGGGCCTTGGGGGGTGTGTGCTGTCAGGACCCGCTACTGCCAGCTCCGGTGGAGGCGGGACCGCAGCCGAGGGCGAACCCCGAGATCTTCTGGGGGAGAGGTGTGGGCAGCACAGGGCATGCCCCCAACCGTGGCCATGCAAGGGGAGTCCCCGCCTGTTGCAGGGGATGGGATCGAAGAGATAATGTTGGCCCCGGCAAGTCAGGAGGGGGCGGAGCCAGGGACCTCTGTGTGTCGTTCCGCGCGCCTTCAGGCACAGTGTAAGGTGAGGCGATGCAGTTAAAGAGCAGATGCCGGCATGAACTCAGTGCTGGAGATCAGGTCGCTGTGATACTGGCCCCTTTGTGCGTGGATTCTGTTTGAGCTAAGCGGAGCGAGCATATTGTGTGGAGTGACTGCAGGGTGAGAGTGTGCATGTCTGAATTGAGTGGCTGTGGCGTGACAGTGTGAGTGCAAGGGCAGCAAGCGTGTGTAGGTTGGGGTCTTTGGGGGCACCACCTTCTTCCCGTGTCCGGGCCCCCTCCTTTCCCATACCTGTGTGAACTGCTTGGTCCTTCCCCTCATTCCTTGGGCTTCCCCTGTTGCCCTCACATTCTGCACTTTCTTCCATCCCGCCATCACACTATCAGGTTGGGATTAAGGTATACGGAGGTGAGTGGTGGAGAGGCGTGTGGTGGAGTCAGGCGCTGTACCGTGACAGCTCTCCCCCCTATGATGATCTTGTCTCGTCCCCTGTTGGGGATTTAGGGCTCTCTAAGATCCTGAGGGGTTGTTTTCCCATCAGGGCGCCTGTGAACCCCACAGTGAAAGATTGAGTGTCGTGGTTAGGGGTTACTGTAGGAATTTTCTGGGTCCCTCTCCTTCCCCTCAGGTTCCCCTTCCCTGGCAGCTCCACATCATCAAGTGAACAAAACCCACATTCCAACTGATCTTGAACCAACCAAATTTATCCCCAGGGCCCTATAGACAGATCTATAAAAACCACACGTGAACCAGAAACAAACCTACGAGTCACCTTAATTTAGGCAGGCAGGTTATATTCACAGCTTAAAACGTCACTGTCAGCAACGCTGCACACTCAAACCATTTGCACAAGCCTGCCCAGGTTCAAAGCCCAGAAAGGCATACAGGGACCCCCAAAGACAGCAGCAAAACAAACACTCCACATCATCAAGTGAACAAAACCCACATTCCAACTCCCCCACCATGTCCCCAAGTGGCCCCCACTCCCCAGTGTGCCCCCTCCCCATGTGTCCCCAACTGACCCCCCTCCCCAGTTAACCCCCCGTGTGTCCCCAACTGACCCCACTCCCTAGTTAACCCCCCATGTGTCCCCAACTGACCCCACTCCTGTTAACCCCCCTTTGTCCCCAACTGACCCCACTCCCCAGTTAACCCCCCATGTATCCCCATCACCTCCCTGCACCCCAAACCCCACAGCCCCCCAGTACAGCNCCAAGTGATTCAGCACCCCAGTACAGCCATCGCAAGAACCCCCAGCATCACCTCCCTGCACCCCAAACCCCACAGTACAGCCACCCCCAGCACCACCTCCCTGCACCCCAAACTTCTCCACCCCCAGCAGTCACCCCCAGTATCTCCTCCATGCACCCCAAACCCCAGTATGGCCTCCCTGCACCCCAGTCCCTCAGCACCCCAGCACAGCTACCCCAAGCACCCCCTACCTGCACCCCAAACTCCTCCACACACCCTCTCCAGCCCTACATCCACAGTCTGTCTCCACCCCCACCCCCCGCCCCAAACCAGAAAAAGCACATGGCTAGCAGGGGGACCTGCTTGTTGCTGCAACCTTCACAGAAAAATCCAAACTCAAGCAGCAAAACCATCCATTGTACCTACAGACTCCTCCCCTCACCCCCCCCCACCCCCAGGGTGGGGAAGGATTGAAGAGGACAAAAGATTAAATGCACAAGCAAGCAAACAAACAATGCACAGATCAGGGCAGGGGATTTGCTTTTTGAAAACTTACCAGGTTTCTGAAAGGATGAGACCTGTTCACTCTCTAGTCTGACTCCGATCTCTCCCCCCTCCCTGCTAGTGAGCCTAGAGGGAGGAGCAGGGAAGAGTCAGCTCTTCCCCCGCCCCGGGTAGAGGAGGGACCAGGGGGAGAAAATGAGGTGGCTGGAGTGTTTTGAAAAGGCGCCCGGACACGCCCCCTCAGCCTTGCTGATCGGCTGGGTTTCTCCATAGGAACCCAGCCAAGGAGCACATGGCACCTCCTCCACTCCCTCCCCAATCCCCCAGAAAGCAGTGCGTTTCTGGGGCAACTCCCTACGCGCTCCTGCACGCGCTTTCGGCTTTTCCTCTGTCCCCTCCCTCACTCTCCCTCGTTTCTCCTGCTCACCTAACCACCTTCGACCCTTCTCCCTCGCTGCCCACCATGCCTGGAACTCCCTCCATACCCACATCCGCCTTGCCCCCTCCCTCCGCTCCTTCAAATCCCTCCTCAAACCCACTTTTTCCTCGCTGCCTTTCCCAATGCCTGCTAGTCGTTCCCCATATACTTACTGTCTGCCCCCCTCTGCAGACTGCTGCAACCAACCTGATTGTAACCAAGCCAAGCACACGCACCTGAGACTTCGCATCCGCTTGAATGTTTGTTTGTCTTCTCCTCTGTCTCTCCCACTGTACCCTCTCCCTGTCTCCCCCTCCTTGTCTTCTAGATTGTAAGCCACAGGCAGGGACCACGTCTATTTCTATGTTCTGTACAGCACCAGGTCGCACGACTGGCGCTATATAAATGTTTATTATAATAAAATAATAATAATAATAATAATAATCCTCCCTGAGGGCTTGGCAGACATTCTCTAAGTCCCGCCTCCCTTTAGCTCTCTGGCCAGTGAGTGGAAAGCGAGA
>QEPC01006697.1:2137513-2168821 GCA_003113815.1 Sphenodon punctatus | reverse complement strand
AAAAAATAGACACTTCATCTATCTTTAAAAAAATAAAAAATGTTTGTTACATTTTTTCCTTAAGTTCCTATTGACATAAAAATTAAAGGACAATGATTTCACAGACTGCATGTATAGTGGCTAGAGTCAGTTCCATCGCAAAAAAATAAAATACGAAATTAAAGTTAATTAATTTCTGAATTTTGAAAAGATCACGCAAGAGGATTAAAAAATAATGTGATTAAAAGGGTAGAGAGAACTGCTTATTAGTCAGAGATACATATTAATTATACTAAATCCCTCAAGCCCACTGCTGAACAATCAGACAAATTTAGTAAAAACAAAAACAGTACAGCAAAATGAGGAAGATGCATATATTAAGGAAAAAGAGAAAAAAGAATCATGCTAGCTGCTAGCAACAGTTTCTCAGTTTTCCTTGTAATAAATGTAACTTGCATTTTAAAGTTTTCACACCACTGATGTAATTAGAGAGCGATCATGCTCACTTTATGAATGTGTGTCAGCCTGAGGATGAATTGTTGGAAGCTCGTTTTTACAATGTCAAAGTGGTACAGTTTGGAGCAGAGGTTAAATACGGCAGGATATTTAACTTTCTCACCTTACATTACCCATATGACAAATTAGAGTAAGGTACTCAGGATTTTGAAAAGAGAAACTGAAATGTTAATTTGCAGCTGAAGCAAGAGACCAAAACCAGAATAAAAGCAGAGTTCTTGGAGCAGAACATGTTACTGAAGATAAGGAAATGCAGTTCTGTATCAATGGCAAGCGTAGTTGGTTTACCACTCAAGAATTTCATGCTTTTTTGTTAGTACACAGGAACTGTGTACAAACTCTGTTATAGTCAACAGACAAGACTATCATTTAAATACATGGTTAATACAGTTAATGGTTTCAAGTTTTCTGGTGGGCAAGTTACAACATGCAGCGAACATATCAAACACCACACGGTATATAGTAACATTCTCAGTTAACTAAAAACAATCTCTACCAACATTTAATTAAGCATTTTCCTTTTATGACTTTCATGAAGGGGGAAATCAATCATGCTGAGCGAAAAAGCCATTTGAATCATACTGAAGTGCTAAGCAGTTTCGGGTTTGCTGTATCACATTTGCATGTAGAAACAATCATCCCTGTGAAGGCCGGCCAGCAGGCAATGATGGATTTGGCCACTAAAGGTGCCTTCTACACTATGCAGACAAATACTTGGTGATTGTCGATTTGAAACTTTCAATATGCAGATAGGGAGCCCTGTCAAAGAAGCAGCTCTGGGAAGTTTAAACAAGTCCCTCTGGCATTGTTCAGTTGTAAAGAGACAGTGGTTCTGTATTTCTTGGAGCAGTTCAGACATCTGCGGTCTCTGCGTTTCCTCAGAGAATATCTAGCGGTATCAGTGACCACTCAAACAGCAGGAAACCACCGCCACCACGGAGCCGTCCAAGTCAGTCTTCCCAATGTAGCATGTCCCAGTTCTAGACTCGTCTCCATTTACCACCCCAATCACGCTCTCTTTACTTGGATTAAAAGTCATGGCAAATTCACTGGGCTTTTCGTATTTCATATTTGGTGTCTAACATTATAATTTATTATGTTAAATGTAGGGGACACTTGAGTGTTTCACAGAACACACTCCTTTCAGAGGTCACCCCATAACTGTCACCTGACAGTCACACCCCGTCTCTGCAGACTTCTCAAATCATGCCTCAGGTTAAAGCAAACAACAAAACGATCTCTGAGAAGCATGAAAGTGACCACATCTACACATCACACCAACAATTCTCTCTTCTCAAAGGGTACGTTCCCTTCTGTCCAACAACTTCTAAAGCCCAATCCGGCTAAGATGCCGAATGTGAGCATGACAGGAGTCTGCAGACTGTGGGCAGCACAATCCTACGTACGTGGGTGGAGACTGACTGCCAGAACCAAGGGTGCTTTCCAACGTTACTGTCTGCGCAGGTTTTGCCTCTGGGAAAGAATCCGGGAGGCACAGGATGTAACGTGAGACCCCCACCCCCAATGGGCAAGGTTTGAAACGTGAGACCCCCCCACCCCACCCCACAGGCGAGGTTTGAAACGCCCCCGCCCCCCCGCATATTTTTGCCAACAATCCTGCGGAGGATTTCAAAGTAGGAAAATCCAGCTCTGAAATCCTCTGCTGGATCACTGGCCATAATACTCGGTGAGGGGGCAGTCCCATACAAACCCCACACATCCTTTCCCTCCTGAATTCTTTCCTGGAGGCAAAGCATACATGAACAGTAACATGGGAACGCACTCTAAGGTTGGAGCCAAAGGCTGCCAATTTACAACAACCACATTGAAGATGGGTCCCACAGTCCCTTTGTCTTAATTCCTGCCAGGCTCCTCTCCTCCCCTGCTAAACTGCATGGCTGGCATGGTGAGCTGGCTGTAATGCCCAGTTGTATCTGTTGCTGCTCCTCCAGAGGATGTGGAGAGGAACACCAGCCCCTCTCGTGCCACTCCACCTAAGGACCTGCACCTCCTGCATGGGACTGCAGCAGACCCCACGTTACAGTCGCTAGGCTACGTGGGTAATGGCTGGCCGGCAGCACGTGCAGGATCTCTGCTGCAGTCGCTAGGCTACGTGGGTAACGGCTGGACAGCAGCACGTGCGGGGCCTGATGCAGTCGCTAGGCTACGTGGGTAACGGCTGAGTGGCAGCACGTGCGGGGCCTGATGCAGTCGCTAGGCTACGTGGGTAACGGCTGGACAGCAGCACGTGCGGGGCCTGATGCAGTCGCTAGGCTACGTGGGTAACGGCTGAGTGGCAGCACATGCGGGGCCTGCTGCAGTCGCTAGGCTACGTGGGTAACGGCTGGACAGCAGCACGTGCGGGGCCTGATGCAGTCGCTAGGCTACGTGGGTAACGGCTGAGTGGCAGCACATGCGGGGCCTGCTGCAGTCGCTAGGCTACATGGGTAATGGCTGAATGACGGTTGAGTGGCAGTACGTGCGGGGCCTGCTGCAGTTGCTAGGCTACGTGGGTAATGGCTGGCCGACAGCACGTGCAGGATCTCTGCTGCAGTCGCTAGGCTACGTGGGTAACGGCTGGACTGCAGCACGTGCAGGAACTCTGCTGCAGTCGCTAGGCTACGTGGGTAACGGCTGAATGGCAGCACGTGCAGGATCTCTGCTGCAGTCGCTAGGCTACGTGGGTAACGGCTGGACGGCAGCATGTGCAGGAACTCTGCTGCAGTCGCTAGGCTACGTGGGTAACGGCTGAATGGCAGCACGTGCAGGATCTCTGCTGCAGTCGCTAGGCTACGTGGGTAACGGCTGAATGGCAGCACGTGCAGGATCTCTGCTGCAGTCGCTAGGCTACGTGGGTAACGGCTGAATGGCAGCACGTGCAGGATCTCTGCTGCAGTCGCTAGGCTACGTGGGTAACGGCTGAATGGCAGCACGTGCAGGATCTCTGCTGCAGTCGCTAGGCTACGTGGGTAACGGCTGAATGGCAGCACGTGCAGGATCTCTGCTGCAGTCGCTAGGCTACGTGGGTAACGGCTGAATGGCAGCACGTGCAGGATCTCTGCTGCAGTCGCTAGGCTACGTGGGTAACGGCTGAATGGCAGCACATGCGGGGCCTGCTGCAGTCGCTAGGCTACATGGGTAATGGCTGAATGACGGTTGAGTGGCAGTACGTGCGGGGCCTGCTGCAGTTGCTAGGCTACGTGGGTAATGGCTGGCCGACAGCACGTGCAGGATCTCTGCTGCAGTCGCTAGGCTACGTGGGTAACGGCTGGACTGCAGCACGTGCAGGAACTCTGCTGCAGTCGCTAGGCTACGTGGGTAACGGCTGAATGACGGCTGAGTGGCAGTACGTGCGGGGCCGGATGCAGTCGCTAGGCTACGTGGGTAACGGCTGAGTGGCAGCACATGCGGGGCCTGATGCAGTCGCTAGGCTACATGGGTAACGGCTGGACGGCAGCACATGCAGGATCTCTGCTGCAGTCGCTAGGCTACGTGGGTAACGGCTGAATGACGGCTGAGTGGCAGTACGTGCGGGGCCTGATGCAGTCGCTAGGCTACGTGGGTAACGGCTGGACGGCAGCACGTGCGGGGCCTGATGCAGTCGCTAGGCTACGTGGGTAACGGCTGGACGGCAGCACGTGCGGGGCCTGATGCAGTCGCTAGGCTACGTGGGTAACGGCTGAACGACAGCACGTGCGGGGCCTGATGCAGTCGCTAGGCTACGTGGGTAACGGCTGGACGGCAGCACGTGCGGGGCCTGCTGCAGTCGCTAAGCTACGTGGGTAACAGCTTTCCAGAGTTTTTTCTTCCTCACAGACAGCAAGAAAGAAATCTGGATGGTTGAGAAAAAGTATTAGCTGGGAATATTAATTTGTATTGGTTGTATTATCTTCACTTGATCATACTAGATTCTTGTGTGTTTTTAATTTTCCTCGAGAAGCTGCTTTGGATGGACGTGCAAATGTATTTTTTAAAAAATATATTTTGTTTTAGACCATCACACAACCAAAAACATCAATGCCAACCAGCAGAGTGTGTGCAGTGAGACCCCTTTCCAGTAAAAAGGAAATTAACATGCAATAAACTCACCCCTTTATCTCCTCTTGTTTTAGAATTAAATTTCACTGTCTTTAACCGAGCTCGTTCTTTCTTCTCAACCCTGGCAGGAAAATTAAGAAATTGGTTAGTGCCTTGACACATGCTGATGAGTTCAACATGGTCTCTTCCAATTCCTTAGATACTGCTGCTCTCGTTTTCTGTTCCCTGGTTGTGGATGAGATTGCACTCCCTCAGTGCATGGAACAGAGCGCGCCATAGCACAGGGGCAGTTGGCACAGGCCAACATGTCAAGTGAGTTTTGTTTCTCAAATACTAGTCCAAGCTTGTGACACAGCAGTTCAGCGAATCTCTTCTGCTTGGACCCTTTGTGTGGGTGAGATATGCAAGCTTTCAGGTCATCTCACCTGGACTACTTTGTCTCCATTTCATACGTATGAGACCAAAATGGAACTCACGCTATTTATAATCCAGGGATGGGAAGCCTTGGGGATGGGGGTGGTTAAGGAAGAGGAAGGTCCAGCTCACGAATCCATACCCCCCTCTCCTTGAGGGCACGTCTTCCCCTGAGCTCACTCTCTCAGTGCTTGAGGGTAGCCAGGAACTGCAAAAAGGCCAAACCAAGGAACAGCTGCAGGCCATATATGGCCCATGGGCCCCTTGTTCCCCTCCCTTGATTCATATTGTTTCTGGATCGTCTCTTGAAGTGACATTACTCAGTCAATGTGGTTAACGGAATTCACCCATTATTACATTACAGCATGATCTGTTTTGGGAGCTTCTTTTCTCCACTGACTGCAGTTTGTGTTTCCAGGCACCTCATCAAATGTGTTTTTGAGGAAGGATGCCATCTTATTTATTTCACAAACCAACCTGCAGAACTGTTACCAACAGAACACGGTAGGTCTTAGCTGCTCAACGTAAGCCATGTCACAGCCTTCGAGTCTATGGCTACGGAATTCACTGAGCAAGTGTCTCCAAATTCCTCCCCTACTGGAGATATTCAAGCAAGATTAGCTGAATGCCCTCCCCACATTGCTTCGGGAAGGGCGCCGTTTGACCATCCCTTTTGCCCAGAGAGTGTGTCCTTTCGATCAGCAGGCTGTGAAAACGGTAGGCCATATATTATTTGAATGCCAACTTTACTAGGAAGTAAGGAATCAATATCTGTTGCCATATTTGATAAGGTTTCCGGGGAGAGCGAACTCTGAACTTCTGGTATTATTTCTGTCAGATTCACTTCCTGATGTTACTCATGCAGCTGCCAATTTTTTGGTTCAGGCTTTTAATAAGAGGGAGCCTTTTCTTAAATTTAAAGTTTGATTAATAGAAGCCTTGGCTATGTATAAATATGGGGCAGACTTATGCTCTATGGCTTTATACTGTGCTGAGTTCCAGTACGGTTGTATATTTTTGTTTATAACTGAAGTTAATTTAACATTAGGTGATTGTTTTTATATAAATTTTTATATTTTATTGTTTAAACATCTTTTGGATGTAATTTACTTGTTATGGCAATGGCCTGCGGGTCACGCCACCAATAAACTTGAACTTGAGCAAGATTGGCCGAGCTCTGGTAAGGAGATATTATATGTACATGGGACCGATTTGGTTTTCAAATTTCTCTTTGATCAATTAATTGAACATTTTATTTATTTCATGTAATGAGAAAAGAGTTTAAAGCACATATTTTAAATTTCCAAACTATTCAATATTTTGAAGATTGTGTTATGACAAACCAATGACAGTTGTGTGACTCCTAGCTGCACTGGTGAATGCAGAACGCAATGCAATAGAAAGAAGCAGGGCTTCTTCTGGTCAGTAGTGATTTCCCCTGTGGTCCCCACAACCATCAGATTACAACACAATTTTCCATGGCGAAGACGTCAATAGATGTACCTGCGTTTACTTGGGATCACCCCAACTTCATCGCTTTCTCCATCTGGGGTTACCTGCCGTGCCTGCCACCATTCATCATCAGAAGCGTTAATGACGTGAAGGATGTCACCAAATTTGAAGTTCAGTCCCTGACTGGGAAGGCCACTGTCTTTAGTCTTGTCATAGTCAAAGAGAGCTCTAAATGCAGAGGAAAATAATTCAATGTATGACAGCAATAAACAGCCACAGTCTCTTAGAGGAAATACTATATTTTGAAATAAACCAAATGCCACATGACCTCCAATTTAATCGACTGCTTGGTTTCTAAATGAATTTAAAACTCAGGTTTAGTAGATTAGCTGTAATTATTTACCAACTGGAGAGCACAGCTATGGTCACGGACAAGCACAAACAGAGTGGGGGGAGAGAGAGAGGGAGAGAGATACAGCTGTTCTACATTGTTAGTTAAGCTGTGTGGGAGTCTGGGAAAGGGGGACAGGGCGATTGAATTGCAGGATGTCTGGTGGTACTGACTAGGCACCCAAATGCCAAGTCCATCTTGCTCCTGGTAAAGAGACCAAAAGCTCTGCATCTGAAAACATCTGTTAACAGTCCTAAAGAAACAACCATGAAGTGGCGTTATTGTTAGGTTTATGTTGGGCAATCTCATACCCCGTGCCCAAGTATTTAATCTCTTACATTTAGAGAAGCTCATGTTTACAACATTTAAACTAGAGGCTTTCACACTCAAGCTAAGTTTTCGGTCTCCTTGTTAAAATGCAGTCAGCTTTGAAAAGTATCTTCCAATTTAATTCCATCATATTGTTTCATATTTGTAATTCAAGACATTACCTCAGATTAAAGCAACTCTTTTTTGCTTTCTCAATTGTTCTTTCGATAAAAGAGACTATAAATATTTGTGACGCTTGATCAAAATTCCTAACAATGAACTAGCTCAGTGGCTGCACCAATACCAACTCTTGCTTCAATGCTTACATAATTATCAAATCTACAAGCTCACTCCTCCAACACTTCTCAACATAACCTTGTCATTAGAGGAAAACACTAAGTGTTTAGCTCTGCTTTTCTGTCTTCTATTTAAATTGCTCCATTCCATCAGAGCTCCTAGAATGCATTCTCATGTGAATATTTTAATGCATGGTGAGAAGCTAATTAGTGTACAAGAGCTCATGCTAATGTTTAAGCTGCAATTTCTGTCAGCATTCCCTTCAACTTCTGAGCTTTAACTTTGCTGCAGAAATCAAGCTCTTGAGTGGGGTCGAACATCATCGCCCCATGTGGTTGCTGTACAACAAGATAACAGGATTAGAGGGGAAGCGAAGTGTCAAGAGACTAGAAGAGAGGAAAAAAATTAACACTATGAATAAGCATTTCTTAATAGTTATGCCAATTTATTTTACTTCATAACTGGTTGGTACACTGAATTTCTTGGGTAATCTTTTCCCCAAACTGACTAAGGGTGTTTTTAGAGGAGTGCCTCCCCACCTATTATTTATTGTTTTAATTTATTTATACAAAATGTATATCTCGCCCCCTCCTGCCTAACGGTAGCTCGGGGCAGCTTACATTTTTAATATATAAAATACAATAAAACATAGTATAAAATACAATATAAAAAAAATGACACTCCTAGAACAATAAATAGGTATGCCGTAAAAAACAACCAACAACTCCCACTCCCCACACCCTCCCACTCCCTCTCCAAATGCCCAGCAAAACATCCAGGTCTTACAGTGTCTTCGGAAGGAGGAAAGATTCGTGGACAGACGAACCTCTGCTGAGAGGGAGTTCCACAGTCTTGGAGTGGCCACTGAGAACGCCCTCTCCATCATCCCCATCCGACTGACATGGGGGACTTTGAGAAGGGCACCTTCTGATGACCGCAGGGGCCGATCCAGAACAATACTGGCATCTGGGCCAGTATTGTCCCAAATGGTGCCAGCCGGATACTTGGTGCAACACCAGCCAAGGCTTGGGGGACAGGGAGGGGGTGGAGTGGCAGTGGTCTGTAAAGACACCTTGGTCTTTTGGAGGTATCTGGTGCCTAACTCACCCAATATGGAAGGTGTCCACCTTGTGCTGGATTTGGCTGGGGATAGCTTGGGGATCCTTTTGGTGTACTGACCACCCCGCTATACGGTTGATTCCCTGACTTCTCTAGCTGAGCTGGTTTCGGAGCTAGTGTTGAGATCACCTAGGCTTATTCTTCTGAGTGATTTCAACGTACATGCTGAGCCCTGTCTTTTAGGGGCGGAGCAGGAGTTCATGGCTGCCATGACAACCATGGGCTTATATTTATTTAGTTATTTACATAATTTATACCCCACCCCTCCTGTAAAGCAGCTTGGGGCAGCTAACAATTCATAAAAACAAATTAGATAAATACAATAATATAAATACAATAAATATGAAATAAAAATAAAACATAATAAATCCTTCAATCCCAATGGAGGACATCAAAAAGAAAAGAAAATATATAGAAACATCACCACCCTAACCCACAACTCCCACTCCTTCACCCATCTCCCTCACCAAAGGTCTGGTGGAGCAGCCAGGTCTTGCATTGTTGACGAAAGGAGGAGAGATCCGGGACCACCTGAGCCTCCACCAGAAGGGAGTACCCTAGGTGCGGCCACGGAGAACTCCCTATCCATAGTCACCCCGCGGGATACCCGGGGGACTTCAAGAAGAGTGCTCCCAGAGGACCACAGGGGCTTATCCAGAGCAAGGGGAGTGAGGCGGTCCTACAGGTAGGTAGCGTCTAGGCCGTATAGGGCTTTATAGGTAAGCACCAACACCTTGAATTGGACCCAGAAGACTATAGGCGGCCAGTGTAGAGCACAGAGCACTGCTGTAATGTGCTCACGGTGACCCATCCCTGTCAGGAGACGAGTCGCCACATTCTGCACCAGTTGCAGCCTCTGAACCATCACCATGGGTAGCCCCATGTAGAGCGTATTACAATAGTCCAATTTTGAGTTGATGAAAGCATGGATGATATTGGCCAGATCGGAGTCCGAGACGTACGGCCAAAGCCACCGCACCAGATGTAACTGGTGAAACACGCTCCTTGCCACAGCCTCCACCTGGACATACCATCAATGACAGGGGACGCCACACCCACTACCACTAGCATCAGCTCCATCTTGTCGGGATTTAGCTTCAGTCGACTCACCCTCATCCAGTCCCCCATGGCTGCCAGGCACTTGGTAAGCACCGAGACTGCCGGGTCTGGGTCGGATGAAAAAGAGAGATGGAGTTGGGTGTCATGAGCATATTGATGACACTGAACACCAGACTGTCTCACAACCTCGCCCAGTGGCTGCATATACATGTCCCAAATAATATCGGGCACATTAGATTTGATGTTTTGCACCAGCCTGGAAACAGGGGTTCTGATTATCGGGGGTGGTGTTATATTGTCATGGTCAGATCATTACCTTCTGAGGACCTAGACCCCAGCTCTCCTATGCCCTTGTCGGGGTGGTGGACCAGTTAGGTTGGCCCGGCCCCGAGGACTGAGGGATCAGATTAGTTTTCAGAACTCTCTGGGGGATATACCCACTGACCTTGATGGCTGCTCTGTCGATGACCTGGTCGCTTTGTGGAATGACATTTTGACCATGGCCATTGAAATGGTAGCGTTCAGGCATCCACTCACACCGCTTTGTCAACACAGGTGTCCCTGGTATACAGAGGAATGAGGTGGCTGAGGCTGTTAGAGCGCAGGTGGTGCTCACTTGCACTGAAGCTGACCGACTGCAGCATAGATTGCTAGTGAAGGACTATGCTGCGGGTGTGACGGAGGCGAAGAAAGCTTTTTTCTCTGCTATCATAGCATCTGCAAAGTCCTGTCCAGCAGAGCTGTTCCAGGTGTGGTGGGGAGCCTGGATAATCTGGCCTGTCTCCACCAGGAAACGGAGTCATCCATAGCCAGCTGTGATATTTTTATCAACAAGTTTGCAGACAAAAATCACTCCTATTCACCACGACTTGGGCGCTGCCATTTCATCTGCAGAGTCAGAGTCTGGGGTTATGGAAGCTCAGTCTTGTCTGGTTTACCTGGATCAGTTTCAACTGATATCACCTACCGATGCTAGGGAGGTGCCTGGGGTGATGAGGACAACTAGTTGCGAATTGGATCTTTGCCTGTCCTGGCTGGTGAAAGTCAGCCGGGAGACGCTGGGGCCATTGTTAGCTGGGGTTGTCAATGCCTCCCTTTGGGTGGGGAGGGTGTCTGATACTCTTTAAAGCCACGGTGGTCTGGCTGCTGCTTAAGAAGCCATCTCTGGATGCTAACGCCCCAGCCAGCTATCGGCTTGTCTCTAACCTTTCCTTTTTAGGGAAGGTTATTGTGTGGGTGGTTGCCCGACAGCTCCAGGTGCATCTCAATGCTGTCAGATTCCTGGACCCATTTCAGTCAGGTTTTCATCTTGGCACGGAGAGTGCACTTGTGGCTTTGGTTGATGACCTGCGCCTGGAGTTGGACATGGGGAATTCTACCTTGTTGATCTTGTTAGATTTTTCTGCAACCTTTGACACAGTTGATCATGAGGTGCTGTTGACATGACTCCAGGGTCTGGCGGGGGTGCGCAGGACCGCTGTTGAGTGGTTCCACTTTTTCCTGTCAGGGAAGTCCTAGCAGGTGGTGATGGGCGATTGCTCATCATCTCCTCAGGACCTTCCCTGTGGGGTCACGCAGGGGTCTATTCTGTCTCCCCTCTTGTTCAATGTGTATCTGAGGCCACTGGGCAAGGTCAATCAGAGGTCTGGGGTGAGGTGTCATCAACATGCTGATGACACTCAGCTCCACCTCTCTTTTTCATCCGATCGAGGTCCCGTAGTCTCAGTGCTTACCTGATGCCTGGCTGCTGTCGGGGACTGGATGAGTCCTGACAAGACTGAAGTGAATATGGTTGGCCAGTCTTGTGATTTGGAGGGGATTGGGACACGTGTCATCGATGGGGTCTGGCCCCCTCTGGTCATCACTCAGGTTCGCAGCCTTGCAGTGCTTTTGGATCACTCGCTGTGCTTGTGGCTCTATGTGGGGCTGCCCCTGATGACTCTTCAGAAGCTGATGCAGAATGTGGTGGCTCGGCTCCTTTCAGAGACAAGTTGCCAGAAGCACATCATACCGGTGTTCCAAAGTCTGCAGTGGTTGCCTGGGGCTTTCCGGGGAGAGTTCAAAGTACTGGTTTTGGTCTTTAAAGCTGTAAATGGTCTGGGTCCCACAGTCATCTGGGGAGATTCAGCCCCTTGTCCATGGGGCAGGGCGGCGCAGAAGGGCATTCTCAGTTGCTGCCCCCATTTTGTGGAACTCCCTTTCCCAGGAGATTTGTCTGAGCCTGAGGTTGGGCATCTTCCAGAGGTAGTGCAAAACTTTTTTATTTGCAAGAGCATTTGGCAGGCAGGGATAAATAGGGGTCGTTTTTTGGGTATGGTTGTAGGGGACGGAGGCCGTTTGAGGAGAGGGATGTGTGTTTTTACTGTTGAATTTTATTGTTTTTATTGATTGTGAACCACCCTGAGCCTTATGGGAAGGGTGGCATATACATTTGAAAAATGAAATAAATAAATAAATGTTCAATTTCAATTTATTTATCATGACCATTGGTCGAAACAATACACCAAAATAAGTACAAAAGGAACTGTAAATAATCAGTTCAAAACATAATTCATTAATAAAACAGTAAAACAGTCAAATTTGCAATTAGTTAAGTGCAGTACAGAATCAGTACGGATACGTGATCATCTGTGCACTGCTAGTGCGTGGGCCAAGTTTGCCACTTTATGTATAACACAGTCATGGGGGTTAGCTAAGATAATCTTAAACTCATATCCCAATAAGATCTTTCAGCCAACAAGGGTTTAATCAAAGTAGAACTAATTTGACCCCCTCAAAAAACATTTAAACAAATAGTGGTGGTGGTGGTGGGAAGTCCTCAACTTGGCATAGCCTGCAAGGGCATAACCTCAGTTCAGATGGTGTAGGATTATTATACCTCCCCTCCAATACCGTGGAAGGCATTAAGTGAAATCTCAAAAGGGTCGAAGTCCTATGCAGAGTAAAATTAGTTGCTATAATTAAATATCGTTCTAATTGATGTTGGATCTAAAATTTAAAATACCAAGGAGCTACCTTAGCTGTTGAAAGGGCAGCCAAATCATTCTGGAACAAACATCAGAAAGCCTCCTTTAAACATATTATTGGCTCTATCTTTGGGAAATTTATAAAAAAAGTCCATGGAAAATCCAATATTTCTAAGCATTGTATTCAATCCCTTTTTCCATGGAGAACTAAAACCAGGATATAATTGTTCAGTCCAACATAGTTTGGGAAGTCTGTCATCTGGCATAGCCATCAGATGCAGCCAATATGAAAACACATGTAAATGGATCTTAACTTCCATCAGAAGAACGCCTGTCTCAGCCCTAATCATAAGTACCATTAGGTACTGCTAGAATAGATCCAAGAAAGCAATTTTGAAACAGCTCCATTCCTGCCAATCCGGAGCATCCTCAGACTTCCACACCATAAAGAGATTGCGGACATAATTTATGGCCCAATAACTTGAGGGCTGGCAGCAACAGCTTGCCCCCGACTAATCACCAGAATTTAAGTATCCCATGAGTTGTCTGAGCCATCTTTAATTTACTAGAATATGCTTATGCCAGTTGGCTGTGACAGAAAAGGTAAATCCCAAATAACTATATCTATCGACTTGTTCTATGTTAGTCGAATCAAGGGGCCAATGATAAACAGATTGTCTTTTAGCAAAAACCATGACTTGGTTTTACCATAGTTTAGGGTCAAATGGTTCCTCCTACAATAAGAGCCCAAAGCCTGGTGCAGCCTTCTCATGCCAAGCACGGTATCTGATAACAGGACCATGTTGTCGGCATAAAGCAAAATAGAGAGAGGTTGCTCCTGGATGGAAAGCGGGTAGAAAAAAATCACCCTGTAACTCTGCTACAATTTCATTAATAAAAATACTGAACAGAAAGGGGCTAATACACAACCCTGCTTAACTCCATTTAAGGAAGGAATGGGATCAGACAGGTGGCCAGAAAATGAAAGCCTAATTTTCAAAAAGGTGTTTTGGTAAAGCCTCTGGATAAGGAATAAAAGTCTCCTATCAATATTTGTTGCTGCCAATTTGGACCAGAGTAGGTTCCTGTCAATTAGGTCAAAAGCGGATTTTAAATCCACAAAAGTAGCCAAAAGCTTACCTTTTCTAACATTCACATACTTGTTAACCAAATGAGACAAGACAAATCAGTGATCCAAAGTGGAGTGACCAACACGGAATCCAGCCTGTTCCTCAAAGAGAAGGTTCTTTCCTTCAGCCCAGCTTTCTAACCTTCCTAAAAGGAATTTATCGTATAGCTTAGCGACTATGTTAATCAAACGAATTGGTTGATATTAGCAGGATTGTTCCTTTCCCCCTTCTTAAAGATAGGTACCACAATACTAAGATTCCAGCCAGCAGGAATTATGCCACAGCTATTTATACAGTTGAAAAGTCTGCATAATATGGGGACCCACCTGTCTACATGCTCACGGAACATTTCTCCTGGGATCCCATCCTCACTGTGGGCCTTGATCCCAGGAATTTAAGTGCCTTTACATCACAGCAGCTTACCGGCTGCCATTGGGGTAGAGATCTCAAATCAGTTAACAACCCAAATATATATCAGGGATTTTATTAAATAAACTTGAAAAGCGGCTTTGCCAAACAGTACTAGTGATGGTCGATTCCAATTTGCCCGTTGAAGAGCCTTTATTCACAATACTCCAAAATTGAATATTATCTTTGCACTTTATCGGAAACTCGAGGCTCTTCCACAAAAAACGTTGGTGGGCAAGCTTCTTATGTCTCAATTTTTTTCTGTATTGGTTCTTAAGGTTGACAAAGATTTTAATAGAGATCATCTATCACTCCTAATATGCCTGGCAGCCTTATTAACTGCAGATTTAAGCTTATGACATTCAAGGTCAAACCAAGGTGCATGAGATGAATAAGGCTTAAGTCTTGAGCGAGTTTCAGACAGTATTCCCTCTCTTACTTTAGGGACTATAGAGTTAAATTTCCCCAGTAAATGTTATTGGATACATCCATAGCTAAAGAGGCCTCTCTGCTACAGGCCATGTCTTCCACTGCAAAAAAATAATTTGCTTTTTTCCGTAACTTTGGTGCCCCATTTCAAGGTTGTAGAACCACTCACATCTAAATGGGTAAGACCTGGATCAGTCTCATTCAGTTCCAATGGTACTGACTGGGGGAAATAAGAAATAGTAATTAGTTGATGACCACTACAGCCTTGTGTCAACACTGCAAAATCTGTAAAACTAGCTATGAGGTGAGCAGGGACAAATATAGTCAAGAATACTTGTCCTGGAGCTAGATATAAATGTTAATTCACCACTGCTGTCCATTTAGGATCCTCCAGTTTATTCTATATAGAAATTTTAAAAATTGGAGGCCAGGAGCAGTAAAAATTGGATCTCTGGAGCTCCAGAAGGATAAAAAAAATTCATCATCATCCATCAGTCCCATAGCATGTGCAGTTTTATGGTTGTCATTCCCTGTACGGGCATTGAAATCACCTGCAAGCAGCACTGAGGTTGATGGATGAAGATCCTCCAGATGGGTCAGAAGATCCTCAAAAGAGAGCCAAAAATTTATGTGGTCCAATATACCACCAGAGGGGGGTAAATAAAGGTTTATAATGATAATTCCAGAATTACTGCCCCAGAATAAGTGGACAACTAGGATATTCTCAAGTGTAGTAAATAATTGCTCACTTTCCACCTTCAATGATAGACTGTGAGTTGCCAGGCCACTGGCAGGCTTGCCCCTGGTCCTGATCCTACGGGCGGGCAAGGCCCAAGATTTAAAGTCAGGCAGATTTAAACTATTGAGGTCTACCATCCATGTCTCCTGTACACACAGGACATCGTATTTCCTAAAGAAAGCCTGTGAATCATTGGATAACCAAGTACTCCAACCTGGTGTGTTCCATGATACTGTCGTTAGAGGATAACCCTCTAACATTCCTCAGGAATAAGGTTCCAGCCATAGTACCTCAACACTGGAAACCTACTCAAGCTCTTCTAGAGCCGGCATTGAAATCTCAGGGGCATCCATATGGATCTCTTCATTTGAGATTAAAGTGGCCTTCTGGGCACAAATAGTGGATTCAGATGAACTAGAATTTGGTAAAGAAAGTAAATCAAGAATTCTGCTATGAGCTTCTATGCCAGCATGAGAGGACGCCTTATCATTAAACAGAAGTGGCTGGGAATTAATAGCATCTTTGCTGTTAATAAGATTATTTCCTGGGCTATAAATGGTATAGCCCTGCATGCCGAATTCATCGGAAAATAGATCGCTCATCTTTGGTAAATCATCAAAATTCTGTGCAACAAGATGAGGGGCTGATACCGGTTTCAGTTCTGGTGCTTTATACACAAGGGTATAAAGATCTAACCTGTGATTCTAATAAATCGGCTGGGGGTTTAAAATTAGAATGATGGTCTGAAACTTCCAGCATTGGGGGCAACTTCCATATTGTTTGTGTTTTATGGTGTTTAAAATTGTTTTTATATTATATTTATACTATGTCGTTAACAGCTCTGGGCTGCCTGCGGTGGGAAAGATTGGGATACAAATTCCGTAAATAAATAAATAAATATAATATAGTATTTTGTAAAAGTTTTCTTTGTGGGCTACACAAATTGTTGAACTGTATCCTATTTCCCATACTAAGACCCATTTGTCTAGGTCAATTTTTCTTTCCAAGTCCTTCTATCTTTTCATTTGCGGGTTTTTTTGTTGCATCTTTTGAAATCAGCAGTGTACATATCTTTGTGGTCAGGTCTTTTGTTCCAGGTTTCACCTGGGTCAATTCCTCTAGACAGGACTGCCTCATATCTAAGACTTCTCTAAAGACCCCCGGACAGGTCTACTCAATGCCCCAATGAAGGGCCTGCAATTTAAATGCAATGAAAAATGAATCTCCTTTTTACTGTTAGGAGCCAGTCACTGGAAAAGGGTAAGCCTTCCTCCTCATGAGTGGTGGTATAGTAAAATATGGAACATCCTAGTCATGGAAAAACTGTCCCATCAAGTGCGTACCCAAGAAAAATGCCAAAATGANTGGTGGCTCGGCTCCTTTCAGAGACAAGTTGCCAGAAGCACATCATACCGGTGTTCCAAAGTCTGCAGTGGTTGCCTGGGGCTTTCCGGGGAGAGTTCAAAGTACTGGTTTTGGTCTTTAAAGCTGTAAATGGTCTGGGTCCCACAGTCATCTGGGGAGATTCAGCCCCTTGTCCATGGGGCAGGGCGGCGCAGAAGGGCATTCTCAGTTGCTGCCCCCATTTTGTGGAACTCCCTTTCCCAGGAGATTTGTCTGAGCCTGAGGTTGGGCATCTTCCAGAGGTAGTGCAAAACTTTTTTATTTGCAAGAGCATTTGGCAGGCAGGGATAAATAGGGGTCGTTTTTTGGGTATGGTTGTAGGGGACGGAGGCCGTTTGAGGAGAGGGATGTGTGTTTTTACTGTTGAATTTTATTGTTTTTATTGATTGTGAACCACCCTGAGCCTTATGGTAAGGGTGGCATATATATTTGAAAAATGAAATAAATAAATAAATTTTCAATTTCAATTTATTTATCATGACCATTGGTCGAAACAATACACCAAAATAAGTACAAAAGGAACTGTAAATAATCAGTTCAAAACATAATTCATTAATAAAACAGTAAAACAGTCAAATTTGCAATTAGTTAAGTGCAGTACAGAATCAGTACGGATACGTGATCATCTGTGCACTGCTAGTGCGTGGGCCAAGTTTGCCACTTTATGTATAACACAGTCATGGGGGTTAGCTAAGATAATCTTAAACTCATATCCCAATAAGATCTTTCAGCCAACAAGGGTTTAATCAAAGTAGAACTAATTTGACCCCCTCAAAAAACATTTAAACAAATAGTGGTGGTGGTGGTGGGAAGTCCTCAACTTGGCATAGCCTGCAAGGGCATAACCTCAGTTCAGATGGTGTAGGATTATTATACCTCCCCTCCAATACCGTGGAAGGCATTAAGTGAAATCTCAAAAGGGTCGAAGTCCTATGCAGAGTAAAATTAGTTGCTATAATTAAATATCGTTCTAATTGATGTTGGATCTAAAATTTAAAATACCAAGGAGCTACCTTAGCTGTTGAAAGGGCAGCCAAATCATTCTGGAACAAACATCAGAAAGCCTCCTTTAAACATATTATTGGCTCTATCTTTGGGAAATTTATAAAAAAAGTCCATGGAAAATCCAATATTTCTAAGCATTGTATTCAATCCCTTTTTCCATGGAGAACTAAAACCAGGATATAATTGTTCAGTCCAACATAGTTTGGGAAGTCTGTCATCTGGCATAGCCATCAGATGCAGCCAATATGAAAACACATGTAAATGGATCTTAACTTCCATCAGAAGAACGCCTGTCTCAGCCCTAATCATAAGTACCATTAGGTACTGCTAGAATAGATCCAAGAAAGCAATTTTGAAACAGCTCCATTCCTGCCAATCCGGAGCATCCTCAGACTTCCACACCATAAAGAGATTGCGGACATAATTTATGGCCCAATAACTTGAGGGCTGGCAGCAACAGCTTGCCCCCGACTAATCACCAGAATTTAAGTATCCCATGAGTTGTCTGAGCCATCTTTAATTTACTAGAATATGCTTATGCCAGTTGGCTGTGACAGAAAAGGTAAATCCCAAATAACTATATCTATCGACTTGTTCTATGTTAGTCGAATCAAGGGGCCAATGATAAACAGATTGTCTTTTAGCAAAAACCATGACTTGGTTTTACCATAGTTTAGGGTCAAATGGTTCCTCCTACAATAAGAGCCCAAAGCCTGGTGCAGCCTTCTCATGCCAAGCACGGTATCTGATAACAGGACCATGTTGTCGGCATAAAGCAAAATAGAGAGAGGTTTCTCCTGGATGGAAAGCGGGTAGAAAAAAATCACCCTGTAACTCTGCTACAATTTCATTAATAAAAATACTGAACAGAAAGGGGCTAATACACAACCCTGCTTAACTCCATTTAAGGAAGGAATGGGATCAGACAGGTGGCCAGAAAATGAAAGCCTAATTTTCAAAAAGGTGTTTTGGTAAAGCCTCTGGATAAGGAATAAAAGTCTCCTATCAATATTTGTTGCTGCCAATTTGGACCAGAGTAGGTTCCTGTCAATTAGGTCAAAAGCGGATTTTAAATCCACAAAAGTAGCCAAAAGCTTACCTTTTCTAACATTCACATACTTGTTAACCAAATGAGACAAGACAAATCAGTGATCCAAAGTGGAGTGACCAACACGGAATCCAGCCTGTTCCTCAAAGAGAAGGTTCTTTCCTTCAGCCCAGCTTTCTAACCTTCCTAAAAGGAATTTATCGTATAGCTTAGCGACTATGTTAATCAAACGAATTGGTTGATATTAGCAGGATTGTTCCTTTCCCCCTTCTTAAAGATAGGTACCACAATACTAAGATTCCAGCCAGCAGGAATTATGCCACAGCTATTTATACAGTTGAAAAGTCTGCATAATATGGGGACCCACCTGTCTACATGCTCACGGAACATTTCTCCTGGGATCCCATCCTCACTGTGGGCCTTGATCCCAGGAATTTAAGTGCCTTTACATCACAGCAGCTTACCGGCTGCCATTGGGGTAGAGATCTCAAATCAGTTAACAACCCAAATATATATCAGGGATTTTATTAAATAAACTTGAAAAGCGGCTTTGCCAAACAGTACTAGTGATGGTCGATTCCAATTTGCCCGTTGAAGAGCCTTTATTCACAATACTCCAAAATTGAATATTATCTTTGCACTTTATCGGAAACTCGAGGCTCTTCCACAAAAAACGTTGGTGGGCAAGCTTCTTATGTCTCAATTTTTTTCTGTATTGGTTCTTAAGGTTGACAAAGATTTTAATAGAGATCATCTATCACTCCTAATATGCCTGGCAGCCTTATTAACTGCAGATTTAAGCTTATGACATTCAAGGTCAAACCAAGGTGCATGAGATGAATAAGGCTTAAGTCTTGAGCGAGTTTCAGACAGTATTCCCTCTCTTACTTTAGGGACTATAGAGTTAAATTTCCCCAGTAAATGTTATTGGATACATCCATAGCTAAAGAGGCCTCTCTGCTACAGGCCATGTCTTCCACTGCAAAAAAATAATTTGCTTTTTTCCGTAACTTTGGTGCCCCATTTCAAGGTTGTAGAACCACTCACATCTAAATGGGTAAGACCTGGATCAGTCTCATTCAGTTCCAATGGTACTGACTGGGGGAAATAAGAAATAGTAATTAGTTGATGACCACTACAGCCTTGTGTCAACACTGCAAAATCTGTAAAACTAGCTATGAGGTGAGCAGGGACAAATATAGTCAAGAATACTTGTCCTGGAGCTAGATATAAATGTTAATTCACCACTGCTGTCCATTTAGGATCCTCCAGTTTATTCTATATAGAAATTTTAAAAATTGGAGGCCAGGAGCAGTAAAAATTGGATCTCTGGAGCTCCAGAAGGATAAAAAAAAATCATCATCATCCATCAGTCCCATAGCATGTGCAGTTTTATGGTTGTCATTCCCTGTATGGGCATTGAAATCACCTGCAAGCAGCACTGAGGTTGATGGATGAAGATCCTCCAGATGGGTCAGAAGATCCTCAAAAGAGAGCCAAAAATTTATGTGGTCCAATATACCACCAGAGGGGGGTAAATAAAGGTTTATAATGATAATTCCAGAATTACTGCCCCAGAATAAGTGGACAACTAGGATATTCTCAAGTGTAGTAAATAATTGCTCACTTTCCACCTTCAATGATAGACTGTGAGTTGCCAGGCCACTGGCAGGCTTGCCCCTGGTCCTGATCCTACGGGCGGGCAAGGCCCAAGATTTAAAGTCAGGCAGATTTAAACTATTGAGGTCTACCATCCATGTCTCCTGTACACACAGGACATCGTATTTCCTAAAGAAAGCCTGTGAATCATTGGATAACCAGGTACTCCAACCTGGTGTGTTCCATGATACTGTCGTTAGAGGATAACCCTCTAACATTCCTCAGGAATAAGGTTCCAGCCATAGTACCTCAACACTGGAAACCTACTCAAGCTCTTCTAGAGCCGGCATAGAAATCTCAGGGGCATCCATATGGATCTCTTCATTTGAGATTAAAGTGGCCTTCTGGGCACAAATAGTGGATTCAGATGAACTAGAATTTGGTAAAGAAAGTAAATCAAGAATTCTGCTATGAGCTTCTATGCCAGCATGAGAGGACGCCTTATCATTAAACAGAAGTGGCTGGGAATTAATAGCATCTTTGCTGTTAATAAGATTATTTCCTGGGCTATAAATGGTATAGCCCTGCATGCCGAATTCATCGGAAAATAGATCGCTCATCTTTGGTAAATCATCAAAATTCTGTGCAACAAGATGAGGGGCTGATACCGGTTTCAGTTCTGGTGCTTTATACACAAGGGTATAAAGATCTAACCTGTGATTCTAATAAATCGGCTGGGGGTTTAAAATTAGAATGATGGTCTGAAACTTCCAGCATTGGGGGCAACTTCCATATTGTTTGTGTTTTATGGTGTTTAAAATTGTTTTTATATTATATTTATACTATGTCGTTAACAGCTCTGGGCTGCCTGCGGTGGGAAAGATTGGGATACAAATTCCGTAAATAAATAAATAAATATAATATAGTATTTTGTAAAAGTTTTCTTTGTGGGCTACACAAATTGTTGAACTGTATCCTATTTCCCATACTAAGACCCATTTGTCTAGGTCAATTTTTCTTTCCAAGTCCTTCTATCTTTTCATTTGCGGGTTTTTTTGTTGCATCTTTTGAAATCAGCAGTGTACATATCTTTGTGGTCAGGTCTTTTGTTCCAGGTTGCACCTGGGTCAATTCCTCTAGACAGGACTGCCTCATATCTAAGACTTCTCTAAAGACCCCCGGACAGGTCTACTCAATGCCCCAATGAAGGGCCTGCAATTTAAATGCAATGAAAAATGAATCTCCTTTTTACTGTTAGGAGCCAGTCACTGGAAAAGGGCAAGCCTTCCTCCTCATGAGTGGTGGTATAGTAAAATATGGAACATCCTAGTCATGGAAAAACTGTCCCATCAAGTGCGTACCCAAGAAAAATGCCAAAATGACAACATATATTTGGAGATTTGGGCTCAGTTTCTATCATATTCAGAGGAGAAATGCTCCCCAGCCAATAAGCCAGGTTTTTTAAATACTGAAAAGAAACAATAGATGTAACACTGATAATGTGTGCGATAGACAACACAAGGAACGGGGGGGGGGGAGAATGAGAAGCTAATAATAATAATAATTAATAAGAATATTTTAATTTATATAGCACCAGCAGTATACCTGGCACTGTACAATCAATAGTTTCAGACACGTACTCCAAGGGGCGTACAATCTAAGAGGGACATGGGAGGGGGAGATAAGGGAGAGGTGAACATCGGGAGAGACGAGGAGACATTCATGAGGTTGAGAAGTTGCAGGTGCACATGCTTCACTTATTTATTTATATTTATTAGCCGCCCGCTCATGCCTACGGCATCTCGGGGAGGCTTACAAAACCAGAAACATAACAATAAAATTCAATAAAAACATTTAAGACCCCAACAATTTTTTTAATCCCCAAATTTAACGCCAATTAACTCATCCTCCCACCCCCCTCTTCGAAGGCCTGGGCGAACAGCCAGGTCTTGCAGGCCCAGCAAAAGGCCACCTGACCTGGGGCCAGGCGGGCTTCCTCCAGGAGGGAGTTCCAAAGTTGTGGACCGGTCACCGAGAACGCTCTATCCATTGTGGCCCCCCGTTTTACCCGGGGGACCTCCAGAAAGGTACCCCATGCGGACTGAAGGGATCGCTCTGAGGTGCGGGAGGCAAGGCGGTCCCTCAGGTAGGAGGGGCCGAGACCGTGCAGGGCTTTATAAGTCAACACTAACACCTTGAATCTGGCTCGGTACGCTATAGGCAGCCAGTGCAGAGTGCGGAGCACAGGTTTTATATGCTCCCGCCAACCCATCCCTGTAAGGAGACAGGCCGCCGCATTCTGCACTAGCTGCAGCCTCCGAACCAGTATCAAGGGAAGCCCCACGTAGAGCGCTTTGCAGTAGTCTAGCCTCGAGGTGAAGAAGGCGTGGGTGAGGGTAGCCAAGTCGGGCCCAGAAATGTATTGACGCAGCCTCTGCACCAGATACATCTGGCGAAAGGCGGCTTTAGCCACTGCCTCCACCTGCCGATCCAGGTGGAGTTCCGCGTCCAAAGAACCTGCTGGGCTACGGGAGCCTCCTTCACCCTGCCCACCACCATCACCTCTGTCTTGTCGGGACTGAGCTTCAGTCTGCTCTGCCTCATCCAATCTGCCACGGCCTCCAAACGTTGGGAAAGTAACGAGACAGCAAGACCTGGATCAGTTGAAAACGAAAGGTACAGCTGAGTATCATCAGCATATTGGCGACAACGCACCCCGAACCCTCTCACGATCTCCCCAAGGGCTGCATATACACATTAAATAACATCGGAGACAGGATCGAACCCTGCAGAACGCCACAAGTCAAGGCCCGGGGGCTTGATGTTTCAGCTCCCAGCACCACCCCGGCTTCTCCCCGAGAGGAATGAGAGGAACCATTCAAGAACAGTCCCGTCCAGACCCCCCAGGTCTCGCAGCCGTGTCAGCAGCAGCTCATGGTCCACTGTATCAAAAGCGGCCGAGAGATCTAGCAGGATCAGGAATGTTGAACATCCTGCGTCCATCTCCCAGTGGAGATCGTCCACCAAGGCCACCAACGCCGTCTCAGTACCATAGCCGGGACGGAACCCAGACTGAAAAGGGTGAAGGAAACCAATGTTGTCCAAATGCGCCTGGAGCTGTATCACCACTGCCCATTCAATAATCTCGCCTAAAAAGGGAAGATTAGAGACGGGTCAGTAGCTGGCGAGTGTGTCCACATCCAAAGATGGCTTCTTCAGCAGGAGGCGCACCACAGCCTGCTTAAGACTAGGTGACAACCTCCCCTGACGAAGGGACGCATTAACCACCCTTGCCAGCACTGTCCCCAAAGTCTCCCTGGAGGCTTTCACCAACCAGGACGGGCATGGGTCTAGTTCACAACTGGTGGCTCTAACAGACCCCAGGACAACCACTGTATCGGCTGGCGTCACGTCCTGAAACTCATCCCAGAAAAGTAAACCAGACAGTGCCTCCATAACTTCACACTCCTCACCCACTGTCTCCAACCCAGCGTTGAAGTTACTCTGGATCTGAGTGATCCTGTCTGCAAAGTAAGTGGCAAACTCCTCACAGTGAGCCTCGTCTCACAAGTCCCCATCCAGGCGGAGGGAGGCCGGACTGACCAGCCCCTGCACCACCTGGAACAGCTCCGCTGAGTGCGACTTTGCAGATGCTATGAGGGCAGCAAAGAACTCTTTCTTTGCTGTCCTCACAGCCTGAACATAGGACCGCAAATGGGACCTATGGAGAAGTCGGTCAGATTCAGAGTGAGTCCGACGCCAGCGTCACTCTAGTCTCCTGCCTCTCTGTTTCTTACACCGTAGCCCCCGCAGTAAACCAAGGGGCGTTGTGGTGGCGAGATGGAGGTAGGGGACGTCTCAGAGCCACCCTGTCAATGGCCTCCTCCAGCAAGATGTTCCAAAACTGAACCAGCTCATCGACAGAGTGACTGTCAGGGTCTAAGGTTAACTCCTTCGGAGCCTCCTGGAACCGCTGCGGTTCCACCAGCCTCTAAGGGCAGACCAACCTAACTGGTCCAATCCCTTTCTGGTGGTGGTGTGCTGAGAGGCTGGCCTGTAGGAGATATGATCTGTCCATGACAAGGGCATGACCCTCATATCCCCCACTAACGGATCACCCGCCTCAAGGCCAGAGCAGAAGACCAGGTCGAGGGTGTTGACCACCTGGGACAAGTCCACGGTTGCCATGGCAGCCATGAACTCTCGCTCGGCTCCTACAAAGTCGGCGTTGGCAGAGACGTTGAAGTCCCCCAGGACCAAAGTTACAGGGAACTAAATTACAGGGAAGGGATTCTGAGCGAGGGAGGGAAGAAGATTCAATTTCACTCTTTGACAAGCCAGGGAAAGCCTGATGGAAGAGGTGGGTTTTCAAGAGGGATTTGAAAGTTGGGAGGGAGGGAGGGAGCAGAGCGAACATATTCAGGGTGGGAGTTCTAGGTGTAGGGGGCAGCAAGAGAGAATGGGGCAAAGATGTTTAGAGGAGGAAGAGGGAGCGCTCTAATAGTTAAGGTGTGTTACACCCTCCATTATAAAGCCTCAACATTCTACTTACTATAAAATTGGCATGATTAAAGTTAGGATCGTGAAATCTGTGGTGAAGAATTACTGGAGTAAGGGGCTCACGCTATCCACGTTTCAACCGAATTGGTTGGAGAATAGCTGAGGTATTGCAGTTTGAAAACACACTTTGAAAGTCTGTCTTTTCAAAAGTTAGACCGTCTTGATCTTGTCAGGGTAAAGGGGTTTTGTGTTGGTTGGGAGGAGGTGTAAGCCTTGTAGAAAATTCAAGGAGCCTGCCAGGGGGTGCTTTTTGGTTTACTTTTTGTAAATCCGGCTAGTAGTTTTTAAGTGATGACATCTTGAAGATTCAATGTTAGCCTATGGAGACCATCCTGAGTGTGGCGTGCTTGCAAACATTCTATGTATAATGCAGATACTGTTTAAAAGCAAATAGTCTTGAATACTGGGGACTACAACTCCCAGCAGGCACTGCTTGCCAGAGCCCTCCTGTCCCCACCCTTCAGTGTTGTCCCCAACCTGCAAAGAGGAAGATGATTGGGGCTGAAAGATGAAGGCAAAGTGTGGGTGCATGGAGCCTAAGTTGTAAGTGAGCATGTTATGTGAGACTGTATGTCTTTACTACTAACATGGCATGGAAGGTAAGATGGGAGCCTTGCAATTTCCATGGTTTTTAGTGCATGACTGAATTTGCAAAAGCCTTAACTCTTCTTGTAAACCAGACGTTTTTTGATTATGGAATAAGATATATAATTTTTGTTGATATATTTCTGTTGTGTGCCTTAATCAAAAGTTTTTTTAAAAAAAGAAACCGGGGTGGGATCCCATAGCTGGGGGGGGGCGGGGGGAATGGTGGCGTCAAGCAGCAGGTAGATTATTCTGGTCCTGGGCTACTCGATTGATTCTGATCTAGTATAAGTGAAACAGCTCTGTAGACAAGTCTGAACATCAGCTTCACAAGGGTGAACGCCTGCAGTTCTAAGTTCTGTAAACCCAAATTCCACACACACCAGCCCTCACCGTAACTCTGTCCCTAATGTCAGAGTCTATACGTAGTATTCATAGATTTGTCTGCTGCGTTTGATTCAGGGGATAGGGGGCATTTTTGGGGTAAGTTGACACTATGGGTAGAGACCTCTGCTGAAGTTACTTGTAGCATATTATGAGAATACTTGGCACAGGTCTGTTGGGGTATTTCAGGTGAACAATCTCCCAATTTGGATATTATAAGGTGGGTTAGACAGGGTTGTGTCCTCGCTCCCCTCTGATTTAGCTTGTATACCAATGACATGACAGTAGCTATGATGGATGGAGATTTCCATCCGCCTAATATTTTGACAACAATGGTGCCCATGTTGGTATATGCTGACGACATTGTAATTATATCACAGACCCCAGTGGGCTTACAGAGGGCCATTACAAAATTTGAAACCTTATGTGTACAATAACAAGCTGTGTATTAATTATGGAAAAACCAAAATTATGGCCAGGGGGCGGGGGGCTAATTGCCATGCATGGTGGATGGGCAATAGTAAACTTGAGATAGTTAAGAGCTACAAGTATCTTGGGCTTTGGCATTCACTAGATAGCAAGTGGGAGTATCATCAAAAAACCACAAAGATTAAGCTCTCCAATCAACAGGTGCTATTAAACGACTACAAGTGTCCCTGGCTAGGAGATCTGTGCAAACCCCTCTAAGGGCCTATAAGGCAATGGTTAATGCCCAATTGCTGTATGGGGCAGACGCATGGGGTATTGTGGCCAAAGAGAACATGGAGATACCCCAGAACAAGTTTTTGCGTGCCGTTTGGGGGCGGTCCCAGCTTCTTTTCCAGCAGCTTTGCTGCGGCTAGAGGTAGGAGTTGTTTCAATAGAGTCCCAAATTTCTATCCGAGTGCTGAATTACTGGCTTAGGGTATTGACGAACTCTGCGTTACGTTTGCCTACAATGTGCTTCATTGAAGATCAAAATCGCGGTACGGACAAGCAATCTCCATGGTTAACATATGTACATTTTACTCTGAAGAGACTGGGCTTAGGCAGTTTCATTTATGATTCATGTTTGTTCCCACAGGAGGATAGATTATTGCTTATGCAACGTATTAGGGATATTGCTAGACAAAATGATTTTGCTGTTGCTCGTGTCTCTAGGATTGCCCCTATTTATATTTTGATTAAATATTCATGGGGTTTGGAAGAATACCTTAAAATTGAAATGAAATGGAAACTCCGGGTGGCATTAACTAGACTCAGATTTGAGCAAATGCCACCTGCTTTGGTAGAAGGTCGCAGGCGTACTGTACTATTCCTTGAAATATGAGGTTTTGTATTAGTTGTCAGGACAGAATTGAGGACACTATACATTATGTACTTGAGTGCCCTTTATTTAATACTATTAGACAGAAGTGTCTTCTCCCTTTCCCATACTATGTCAATGCCTTCTCCAAGGAGGAGAAATTAGTTTGGATTTTTCAAAAAACAGAGAAGGGCTTCTTGGCTCAACTGGCAGCCTTCGCCCTCTGAGCAGAAGAAATACGTCGAGCATGTGTCTCCTCTTTGTTGCAGGTCTTGTCTGACGGGGATACTAGGAATAAGAGGGTTAGCTATTATATTGAAGACCTCTAGGTAGATAGTTTATTTTGTATTGTTATGTAAGTTGGATTCTTACTACTTGGTAATTTTACTAATCTAATTTTTGGAGATTTACCACCCCTATGGGATGTTAAGTAGGGGTGAGTTATCGGGTTGCAGATTCCCCAAAGACTGTAATTTGCTTGGTTTTGTATAATTTCTTTATTGTAAATACCTACTGAAAGGATTGGAAGACTTTTGATAATGGGCCATGGCGGAAGGCTTGTGCCTAAATAAACTAAACTGAACTTTGTTGAACTGAGAGTCTATGAGGGCTGGTTAACACCTTCCTGTGCCGAGGACATGAACCCTCAGCTGTTTCCAGGATGACAAACCACTGCAACATACCAATGGGATGTGGAGGGTTCTCTACTACTGCAAAATCTAGCCCCTTCTGGCATTGGTTGATCCTGTGAGCTGGGGCTGGAGCAGGAACACACATCATTGACAAGAGGCTACAAGCTCCTCTGTTTACTCACGGATGTGGCCTTGGGGTGTGCCTGGAACATCAGGTTGCAGCAATGGTCAAGAACGTTTTCCACCAACTTCACCCAGTGTGAAGGCTGTAAATCTTTCAGATTTGGACATGGCCTCCCTGCCTTCATTACCTGGAGACTAAACTGCTGCAACACACTTGACATAGGGCTCACCTTGAAGATTGTTCGGAGGCTGCAGCTGTTGAAGAATGTGTCAGCCCGCCAAAAATGCCCTCCTGAACACCAATATTCTTGTCAATGTTCTTATGGACAGAGACAGGCTGGCGGGGATGAGACACAAACAATTCCTGTTCCCAAGACTAGATCAGACCAAACGTCAGCATATTTCTACAGTCACTGAATGAAGTTCTTATTTCCAGGAAATGACTCCTGTTAGGTTTCATTTCTGACATGAGTTCAGGCCTGAGCCAGAGTCTGGTTCACTGAAGTGACCCATACCTAATGAAGAATGGCACAAATCCTACAGTCGTCCCCTTAGGACCTCTCCTGTGGTGTCCTGCAGGATTCTATTCCATTTCCTCTCTTGTTCAATGTGTTTCTGATGCCGCTGGAGAAGGGCATTTGGATATGCTGATGATACTCAATTCTACCTTTTTCATCTGACCCAGGTCCTGCAGTCTCAGTGCTTACCCAATGCCTGGCTGCTGTTGGGGACTGGATGAGGGTGAGTTGACTGAAGCTGAATCCCAACAAGCCTGAAGTGATGATGGTTGGCTGGCCCTGTGACTTGGAAGGGATTGAGACACCTGTCATTGATGGGGTCCGGCCCCCTCTGGTCACTCAGGTTCACAGCCTTGGGGCGCTTCTGGATCCCTTGCTGTGCCTGGAATATCATGTGGCTGCGGCGGCCAGGAGCACTTTTCACCAACTTCATCTGGTGAGGAGGCTGTGGCCTTTTCTTTCCCATTCGAACCTGGCCACTGTCATCCGTGTTTTCATCACCTCGAGGCTACATTACTGCAACACACTTGATGTGATGCTACCGTTGATGACTGTTTGAATGCTGCAGCTGGTGCAGAATGTGGCGGTGGGGACAAGTCACTGGGAGCACATAACACCAGTGCTCCAAAGTCTGCACTGGCGGCCTAGAGAGTTCTGGGCAAAATTCAAGGTGCTGGTTTGATGTTTAAAGCCCTAAATGGTTTGGGTCCCATGTATCTGAAAGACCGCCTTTCCTACCATGACCCATTGTGGCCGCTACGGTCAAGCCGGGGTGCCCTCTTGCAAGTTCCCTTTGTTACCCTTGTTCGTGAGGAATTTGGGGGGGGGGGGCGGCACAGGAGGGTGCTTTTGGAGACTGCCCCAGTTTTATGGAATTCCTTTCCCCAGGAGGTTTGTCAGGGCCCAAGCATCTTTCGGAGGCCGTGTAAAACTTTTTTATTTGAAGGAGCATTTGGTGAGTGTGGGGATAAGGGTTGCTTGGGTTAATGGGTAGGGTTTGTGAGGTGGGTGGGAGTTTTGAGGGGACGGAGGAAGTGTTTTATTGTATGAATTTTACTGTCTTTTTGGATTGTAAGCCACTCTGAGTCTCTGTGGGAAGGGCAACGTATACATTTGAAAAATAAATAAATAATAATAAATACAAGAATACATAGAAGATCCCCATGTTCCATCGTGACCCCTAAGGTTAGCTGGGGACACCCTCTTGGAAGTTCCAGCACAGCAAGAGTGCGCAGAGAGGTGTTTTCGGGGGCTGGTGCACAGCTCTGGGACTCCTTTCCCCTGGGGGTTGGACAAAGCCAGAGAATCTTCCAGATGGAATTTTCTACAGTTTATATTTTTAGGGGTTTTATTTTTGTGTATTTCAGACATGCTTATTTACCTATAGTTTATGCTGTAAATTGCTCTGAACCTCTGGGAAATTTGGCAGTAAACACCCCCTCCCCCAATAGAAATCTAAAGAAAGAAAGAAATCCACAACATGAGGGCAATTCTGATGGGAGCAAAGGCAGTCAATGCAGGAAGTGGAAGAAACGAGATTTATTCCTTTAAATCCAGAGAGAGGAGTGCGGTCGCCATGTTGGTTCCAAATGACAGGGAGACAAAGTGGTTTGGATGATCTCTTTTATTGGACTAATGGTTGCTGGTGGAAATAAGCAGCTTTTGGACCACACAGGACCCTTCCTCAGGCATGTAGCATAGCCAGTAGAAATGCTACATGCCTAAGGAAAGGCTCTGTGTGGTCCAAAAGCTGCTTATTTCCACTAGCAACAGTTGGTCCAATAAAAAAGATCATTTGATATCTTTGATATTAAGACTTCCTCCCAGTCTTAATAGACAGACAGAGCATGGGAAGATATTAATGATAAGGAAGAAAATTTTCATCTTCATAAAACTGGTTACTGAAGGTAGGGTTTATATTTCAAAAGGAAATTATTTTGGTTAGAGGAATTCCTGATTATTCATTTAGGTGATGGGCGCCCAGGTCTCTTCAGCTGTGATGGAGCCTCCTCTTTGGACTAAACTTTTCAGACTTGCCTTTGTAGTCTTATCCATGCAAAGAGTATTTCTTTGGGAAATGGAAAGCTTTGAGAGATTAGCTACAGAGAGAAAACGTTGAGAGTGAGATTGTGTGGTTTATGTACTACAACTTCATAACCACTACAACAGGAAAAGTTCTCTTTGAACGTGGCATATATTTATTTAATTTATTTTTAAAATTTGCTACCCTGCCCCTCCTGCCACAGGCAGCTCAAGGCGGCTTACAATGACTAAAAACAACAGATTTAAAATAAAACATAAAAGGGAGGAAAAATAACTCATCCCCCCACATTCGATTAGTCTGCATCCAGTCCCCCACAGCCGCCAAACACCGAGTAAGCACTGAGACTACTGGGCCTGGGTCTGTTGAAAAAGAGAGGTACAGTTGGGTGTCATCAGCATATTGATGACACCGTACACCGAACCCCCTAATCACCTCGCCGAGTGGCTGCATCTACACATTGAGCAGGAGAGGGGACAAAACAGAACCTTGTGGGACTCCACACGAGAGGTCTTGGTATGATGAAAAATGATCCCCGAGCACCACTCGCTGGGTTTTTCCAGTCAGGAAAGAGTGGAACCATTCAAGAACAGTCCTGCCCACTCCTGCACAGTCCCGCAGGCGCATCACCAACATCTCATGATCAACGGTATCAAACGCAGCCATCAGATCTAACGAAATCAGCAGGGTTGAATGACCCCGATCCAATCCTCAGCGCAGGTCATCTACCAAAGCCACAAGCGCAGTCTCGGTGTCATACCCAGGACGAAAGTCCGACTGAGAGCAATCAAGAAAACTGATGCGATCAAGATGCTCCTGCAGCTGCTGAGCCACTATCCATTCAATAACCTTCCCTAAAAAGGGAAGGTTAGAGACAG
>QEPC01006697.1:2116135-2127885 GCA_003113815.1 Sphenodon punctatus | reverse complement strand
CAGGCTCAGCCTAAGGGGTGATGGGTGGAGGGGGCCCCCCTCCAGACCCATCCCCCCCCGGGGGTGGGGAGGTCGGGTACAGGGTGGGGGAGGGATGGATCAGTCAGCTTACCTGCTCAGTCTCTGTGAGACTGCTCCGTCCCGTCCTCCTGGTGCGCCTGCCCTGCTGCATTGCTCCCCCGCTGCTCTGAGCGGTGGATGGGGGGGGAGCCGAGCGGCATAATGGCAGCGGGAGTGGCAGCACGCGGTGTGACTCTCTCTCGGGGGACTGAGGCAGGGAGGAAGCGCGCATGCGCACTACTCCCCCTTCCACAGTCCCCTGAGCCAATCTATCTTGCCAGGGCGGTCAGCGCGACCGCCCTGGCGAGATCTTCCATTGCGTCCATTGAGCACAATGGAAGGCTGTAGCCCCTCCCTCACAGCATGTCCCATACGTGCTGTGGATGGAGGAGTTCAGCCGCCCAAAGCGCGTTTTCCATAGGAAAACGCGCTTTGGGTGGCTGAGCAGCTGAACCTTTTTGTCCCTTCGGGGACCCCCACCCTCTCCCAGCGGAGTGGGTGGGTCCCCGAAGGGAGAACGAGTGGCCCCCGCAGGGCTTTGGGGGGCACCGCCCATAACACCCTGCAGGGGGAGCCGCGCTTGGGCTTACTTGCTGTTGAGAGAGAAAACAGACAAGTAGTTAAGGTGAAACCAATTCTGTTGGTGAATATACACACAGTGCGTCGGAGAGCAGTTCTTGGTAGCCTCAGTTAGCTTTGCAAAAGTATCTGGTGAAGCAAAGACTGCTTGACGTTTTCAAGCAGGAAGACATAGCTGCGCTTGCGTCCTGGAAAGCAGCTCTTCAGTGATGCCTCTACAAACAGTGGCACCGAGTCGAGCCTTACTTAGATATCCTAAAGGATGGCGCACTTCGGAGGGCTTTTACACGCCTCCGTTTTCAGCTTCTCCCCACTGCTGTGGTGGAAGGCCGTTATACTGGGGCACCATATGATTCATGGCTCTGTCCCTGTACTAATTCAGTGGAGGAGGATTTTTGACATTTTGTACTCAGTTGCCCTTTATACGATCTTCTCAGGCGGACTTGGCTGACCCCATTCTGAGGAGAGCAAAGTCTTACGAACAGGGATAAGCTGATAGAGATACTGTCATCGCAGGAGGCAACGGATATACAGGCTGTTGCTATTTTTGCTGTTAGAATCCGAATCTAGAATCCGAAGTGCAATCAAAGGACCGTGACATGATTACCACTATGCGCATCGAATTCTGCCAACCTCACTGCAGAACCTTTTGTTTGTATGTCTAGCCCTTTTTATTGTTATGGAATTTTTATTAGGTTTGCTTGTGGGTCAGACTGACTGCTGTGCAGAAGTTTTGGTTCTTGTTTTTTTTAATTTGTGTATGTATTTGTACTTCCTTTGTTGTTGTTTTGACTATGGCGAAAGCTACTGTTTTTAATAAATTGATTGATTGGTAGCCTCAGGGCTTGCAAACCCTCACGAACAGAAGCTTGTTTCATAGGTATTTTCAGACGTGACGGGCCTCTGGGCCCGCCACACTGAATTCCAGACTGGAATCATTCCCTGACCCCCGTCTGTGATGAGGTCGTCCATCCTTCAGACGTGCCAGCCGCATCACTATAGGGAATCAGGGATGGGGCGAGGCTGAGCGGCGCATGGTGCAGCCGCACAGCTCCACCCCTCATGCTCCCACAGTCACCCGCCCTCAGGGAGACGGGCAAGCACAGTGGCCAATGAGGCTGCAGCCGGCCGCAGGGCCAGAACCGTGGTTAGAGTTGATCCCTCTCGGGTGTTCACTATGGTGAACATTTGGCAGGGATCAATCAGATGTTATAGGGAATCACAACCACCCCACAGCATTCACTGTGGTTCAGTGGGGTTCGCTGTGATCCCGTAACATCTGAAAATACCCATAAAGCTATCAATAGCTTTGTCTCTGGCCTCTCTTGTGCCTGTTACCCACTCTCTTCTCAATGGCACAACGATAGTAATGACAACACAAGAAAAATATGTTCAACTCCTCTCTGAATAAGGATGCAGGAATGGGGAATAATCAATGACAAGAATTTATCTGTAATGAATATGAAAGGTTGCAGAAATCTAGCTCTCTGTCACAGGGGAGGGGGCAGAACCCCGGCAAGTACCCTGGCTAGCCGAGTACTGCCCCGCCCACACCCCTGGTGTCCCCACGCACTGGCTCAGACTCCTGACCTGGAAGGGTTCTCTCTGGGAATAAATGCCCGTCAGGAGAGTAGATGGACCTATAGGCCTCACAGTGCCCAGGTCCCTATCATCATAGGGAGCCAGGTGAGTATAATGAGTCTGAGCCCCAGCCAGACACGTCTCCACGCGTAACCCACAACCAAGGAGGGGGGGTACGGACCACTGTGGGGAAATAGTGCTCGGAGGAGAAGGAAGGGAATCCCAGGAACAGAAAGCGGCACAAGGGGCTACAATTCTCACAGGGAGGAGGGGGGAGCTAGGATTGAGCCTCGGGAGGGGGAGGGAGAGGGGAAAGGGACTCTCACTGCACGTGCACTCACCACACTCTCACTCTCAATCACACGTACTTGGGTCAGGAGTACTAGGCAGGGAATTCAATCAGTCACACGTCGCTAACACAGGGAAAATTCTCAAAATGCACAGGACTCAATACACTTAGCTCAATCAAGGGCCGGTCTCCGCTCAATCACCAGCGCCGAGTGCTTCTCGGCGCTGGCTTTTGTACTCATGGCCCCACCCCCTGCGCGCTCCCGCAAGTGTGAGGAGCGCCACAAGGGGTGCATGGCTTCTTTCTGGGCCCCGCTGGGTCCTGCCTCGCTCTGCTCTGCCCCCTGCTGCCCTGAAGGAGCGTCCACCGCGGGTGTTCTCTGCCGTGGGGGGGGAAAACGGGGCGGTCCCGTCGCCTCTGGCGCCATCGTTGTCGGGCCCGAGGAAGCCTCTCGTCGCCCCCACAAGCGGCAGACGCCTCTGACCTCCGAGACGGGAGGCCACCGATGTTAGATCTTTTTCGGTGGCCGCCCCTGTGCTGTGGAATTCACTCCCAGAGGAGGCTCGGTTGGCCCCCCCTCTCCTGCTATTTCGGTGTGTATGTAAGACCTGGCTGTTCCGTCAGGCTTTTGGCGAGGGGGCGGGGAGGGTTCTTCTTTTCCCCGCATATTGTATTTTAAAATTGTTTTATTGATTATTGTTGTTTGCTGCCGCAGGCTGCCCTGTGGGCAGGCGGGGTGGGATATAAATTTTACATAAATAAATAAATAAAAAATAAAATAAAAATAACATTACGGGTGTATTTCAGAATGTTTATAATTTGCTGGGCACAGGTACGTTGAGGAGGATGGAATATCCCTTGGAACAATGAAACCAAATCAATGGGAAATCTCTCTATACAGACCTGCTCTGGGAAAAATATACCAGAAGGATAAACAAGATACCTAATGGGAACATCAAGGTCTTTGATTTTGGGAAGTACTTCTGCTTTAACAAAGGATTCCATGTTACTGTCTGCTTTCTGAAATGTGCAGACAGACCAGGATCCCCTGTAGCCCCAAATGTTATCGACTCCCAAGAAACCATGTGCTGGGTAAAAATGGTTCCCACATTGGGTAGGCGCTTTCCGAGGGTGTCTAGGTGTAGGAGGAGCAAGCTGAATGCTGACCATACGCCTCCCGGAATCAGGACATTCACAGCAGCCCATTCCATGTTCTACAGATCTTCATGGGGGGTGGGGGGCAGGTGCCCCCCCTCCCCCAAACTGTTCAAGTTCAAATCCTGCTGCTGCTGCTCCATATGGGGAGGTTGTTACAATTGTACCCTTATCCCTTAACAACAAACCTTGGGAAATGCCTAAAAATGCTACATGAAGAAAATGAGTTATTGTAAAATTCAGCCCCCAAAGATTAGGAAATGCAAGTTTTATGGCTTCATGTTCAAACTTATCCTTTGTCAGGATAATTACATAATCAATTACTGTATTGCGACAGGCCTTGCCTCATTCAGTGCAGAGGCTGACTGAACAAGGGAACTGAATTTATGCTGAATGGGGAACTGTAAATCTGACTGTTCTTGATTAGAGTTATTGATTCCAGACCTTGAATAACTTTCCTTTAAAGAAAGTTTATGTATATAATATTTAGTAGGTTTATTTATTATATTTTAGAGTACCTGTTGCTTCCAATGCAGGACAGGCATTAAAGGCAAAGACTTAAATCCTCTTCCTAATTTTTCTATCTTTCATTTTCTGCTGTTCATACTTTCTGGCAATTCTAATAAAGGAATTTTAAATCTATTTAATAAAATGTTACAGAGGAAGGTAATTTCACCCAACGTACATTTCTTTGCTCCATCTCTTTCAGTCGCTGTCAGAGACGCTGACATTCCCTGAGACCGATTTTATGGGTGCTCCAAGTTCTCACAGGAAACCTTTATGCCCCAATGGCTGCAGCAGGGTCGAGTCTCCTGCTCCGTGGAGGGCAATTGCAGCCGCCACACTTTGGGCCGGCGAGGAAAGCAGGACACAGCGTTTGCTCCTCTGTGGCCATCACAAGTTTATTCACGCCTTGGAGTGGCCAGAGAAGAAAGACACATGGGACTAGAGGCTCCGATTCCTGCTGTGGTGCAGGATCAGGCCCGCTGTGCCTAGGTATGTTGAGGGTGGAGGGGGCGTGCTCCTTCCCCTGCCTGACAGCTGATGGGAGAAGGGGAGCCTGAGAAGAGCGCTGTTCCCAGGCTCCTCTTCCCCCGATCAGCTGTTAGGTGGTGGGGAAGGGGGCACAGACTCTTCCCAGGCTCCGCTCCCCCGATCAGTTGTTAGGCGGCGGGGAAGGGGGCGCAGGCTGTTCCCAGGCTCCGCTTCCCCCGATCAGCTGTTAGGTGGCGGGGAAGGGGGCGCAGGCTGTTCCCAGGCTCCGCTTCCCCCGATCAGCTGTTAGGTGGCGGGGAAGGGGGCGCAGGCTGTTCCCAGGCTCCGCTTCCCCCGATCAGCTGTTAGGTGGCGGGGAAGGGGGCGCAGGCTGTTCCCAGGCTCCGCTTCCCCCGATCAGCTGTTAGGTGGCGGGGAAGGGGGCGCAGGCTGTTCCCAGGCTCCGCTTCCCCCGATCAGCTGTTAGGTGGCGGGGAAGGGGGCGCAGGCTGTTCCAAGGCTCCGCTTCCCCCGATCAGCTGTTAGGTGGCGGGGAAGGGGGCGCAGGCTGTTCCCAGGCTCCGCTTCCCCCGATCAGCTGTTAGGTGGCGGGGAAGGGGGCGCAGGCTGTTCCAAGGCTCCGCTTCCCCCGATCAGCTGTTAGGTGGCGGGGAAGGGGGCGCAGGCTGTTCCAAGGCTCCGCTTCCCCCGATCAGCTGTTAGGTGGCGGGGAAGGGGGCGCAGGCTGTTCCAAGGCTCCGCTTCCCCCGATCAGCTGTTAGGTGGCGGGGAAGGGGGCGCAGGCTGTTCCAAGGCTCCGCTTCCCCCGATCAGCTGTTAGGTGGCGGGGAAGGGGGCGCAGGCTGTTCCAAGGCTCCTCTTCNTCTTCCCAGGCTCTGCTCCCGCACGATCAGCTGTTAAGCAGGGGAGGAGTGTGCTCCTCTGGGCCAGATCCACAGACCCCTGCCTTGTGGCAGGGCGGCATGGCTCAGCCCATGGAAGGCAAGCCCTTTAACCCACTTAGAGAAGCCTTATCCAAGATAAAGAAACCAGCTGAGCGAAAGCCAGGGAGAACGGCCAGGATTCAAGCTAGAGAGCAGAGGTTTACACCATTCAAGTCTTGTGAGAGAATACTGCTGGATAAGCACAGGCATGTGAACTTAACATGAATTTCTGCAGCATAGGCTCAAAGCCTATTTGCCTAATCTTTACCATCATCATTGGTGACAACGATGCTGTCCTAACCCAAAGTTGCTGTAGCACACCCAGAAAATAAACAGTCCCTCAGGGAGTCTACTTTGACCTGACCATATAAGATCTACAGTTTTCTTGCTAGTAGCAGCCTAGACGCTGTAAGCCATATGTTAATGAATTGTAAAGTTCTGCACCTTTCAGATAAAGATACAGATTGCCTAATAGTCAGTGGTCATTTTGCTTATCAATAGTTTGCAGTTTCTGTTCCACATGCACTAATTATTGAGGGTAACTGTGTCTGTACAATAACGGGCTCCTACTGCCATCAGTTGAAATAACTGAGACAAACTCCTCCTGAGGCCCACGTTTTTTGTTTGTGACACTCCACTTTGAGATTTAAATATAACATGCAGCCTCGGAGAACAAAGACTTATGATGGGTACTGAATGCCGACTGGAATGGGGACCTTATCCACAGATGGGGTGACCCCAATTTGGGTCCTGAGCCGCAGTTTTGAACCTCTCTCCTAATGCCAAAGACACAAAGCTAAGCTTTCTCTATGTAAACTCAAGGACAAATCGAGTAAGGGCTGAAGGAAATAAGTTACATGAGAACTGAATGAGTAGGAGATACATGGATAATATTTTTGGTTGCTGATGTGTCTCCCTCAAAACTGCACTGTATCATTCATTTATCATATTGTTTATTTAGATTTATAACCAGCCCTGTTCAAAGGGCTCAGGGCAGATAACACACAAAACAGGTATAAAGTAATATACTGTATAAAATAACACACCATATAAAAGTGTAAAATAAAATAAACTTACAATATAAAAATAGCCCCCTACAAGCCTATCTTAAACCTTGGGGAAAGGGTAGGGTAGAAGTGCAAATAAATAAATATCCCCACAAGACTCTATCCCTCTTGAATAGGTTTGAGCTTTGGTGAAAACTCCAGTCAAGAGGAGATGAAAGGTTGTGCAGCAACCACCAAGCCTGCCTCTCTCCGTGCTGTTGCCCTACGAACTGGGCACCGATGGAATCAGCAAGAGGCTGTACTACTGTAAATCTTTGCAGATTACCATTTCATTCAATAATGAACAGGTATATGCCAACTTGCATTGAGGCACTAAAGTTAAAACGTTTCATGTCAAGGTGAGGGTGGAGTAGTCTGAGGTGGTGCTTACCTAACAAAGAGGGACCTCTTCTGGCTGGTCCGCAAAGACCCTGATCCTGAACTAATGCTGCTGTTCATCATCTGCTCTCGCAAATCATGTATTTTAGCTTCAAAACAACTGTATTCTGAAAAAAAAGAAGTCGAACACCACATTAGTTACCTTCCCAAACTGTCAGCAATGAAGTCACTTGATAAGATCTTCAGAGTTGGATAAAAAAGTTAATATCTCCTGTTACTAAAATGTTAAAATAACCAAAACAACAATTACTGGCAAGTACTACGATTCAATTGATATATTTCTTATACTTGTGTCTATATTGGTATGAATTAAAATATAAAAAATAGGGGGAAGTATTTTATTTAATTTCCTTTGTAATATACTAAATTATGGTCTCATCAGCTTGGTAAAGTATGGACACAAAAATTTTAAAAAGCAAAAATAAATATTTGGTTCACAAAAAAAATTAAATGGGTAGTTTCAAATCCTAATATTTCACTGAAACATAAGTGAAATTTGGTTTTGACAATAAAGGTCTTCTCTGTTTTTAGAAAAATAATCAACTTCTATTAGATGCAAATATCACTTTTGCAATATATAAAAAAGGATCCAAATAGTTTTTTCTCTTTTTATTCGCAAGCCTCTCTTCCCCACATTTTGAATTATTGAGTTTAAAACCTCCTGAGTGAAGACCCTAAAAAGAGTCCATTCTTAGTATCATGAAATTACTAATCAAATGAGCAGGAGTTCTGGAATCATAAGAGCCCTGGATAGGTATGTGGAACTATTTTGTTTCTCATCATACAAAACAATCAGTCACAAAGGCCAGAGACAAATAAAGCACATTCTTCAAGCTAATTATTCCCACAAAATAAAGTTAACAAGAAATAAAAACAAGCACAAACCATTCTGAAATGAGTACAGAAATTTATTCAAGATGTTTTAAAACAAATTCTTAATCCAGTTGTAATCTGCATTAGAAACTCAAGTCCTATTTACATAATTATGCACAATTCTAATCCTAGCATAAACGGATTGTGCTCTTTAGCAGCACTCTGTGTTGATAAACACTCACTGTGCAGAAGGCAATACATTATTTTAGCTATAAAATGATTACAATATACTGGCTCTTCTTCACCATGAACAGGCTCTGAAACATTGTACTACTTACATGTCATCAGGATAAAGTCTCCACGTCAAACAAGTGAAATGTTCTCTCTGTTGACTAGTTTGAAGTAACTTCAGGATGTGCAGCTCCACTTCTAAACCCTTTCTGATAAAAAGGATTCTCCTGTAGCAAGGCTGTCCACCTTGCCCGAGAGCCCACGTGATTTAAGATTAAAGCAAGTCTACCGCAGCAGAGCTACAATATGTAGCAGAGGCAGTCGCTTCGATGAATAATGGTACTTTTTCCTGTCCTTCCCCATTCCCCCTAATAATGGCAAGCAAATTTGCTGTAATAGTAACAATCTCAAGCTTGTTATTCCCTGCAATAAACATGTGAAATCCTAAGTGACTGATCTTGTTAAAATCATATAGAATTGTTTCATGGGCATTCACTCTTATGAAGGAACAGAAATGAAAAACCAAGATGAATGTCACCCCAGTCAGGGGAAGACACAACAATCCCTTATAAAGCAGGCAGGGCAGAACATGCTGCAGGAGGAAATAAATCCATGACCTAGTCTCTTTCCTGTGGGATATTTATGGAATCCTAGAGATGGATAGTCCAGCCCCATTTGGAGGCAGGATAATGAAAGCTACAGCAACTCCAACAGGTGTGTCCAGCCTCTTTGTGAAAACCCCCATTGTCGCACAACTCTGACTGCTATGAAAGTTCTTCTGACATTTAACCAAAATATTCCTTCTTGTAACTGAGCCCATTATCTCACTAACCAAACCAGAAAACAGCTTCCTACTAGTCTGATCAATACTAAACCTAATATAGGAACAACAACAACAAATTATTGTAGGCAGATTAGGATCATCAGAGTGTTTTAAATAGTTTGACCTCGATATTTAAAGTGGAGCTGTCTATTTTTGGAATGGTATCCAATTCCTTTGTATGGATTAGACATTGATTTGATACGGTCACCAACCCTAACCGACTTCCATCAGTGGTAAGAGAAATAAAATATTTTAAGTAGCAGTCATCTCTCTGGCACTGGCCTTCCTTATAACAAAAATACCAGGGATTTGGGGGAACAGTATTGGGGAGGTAAGATTGTCTCGAGCAGCGGTTTAGGCTTGTGCCTCTGGTTTGTTGTACCTGATGCCCCCTCCCTACCTGGGCATTCACATGGGCACCTACAGGTAACAAATAAAGCCACCTATTTTAAAGATTTGGGTACATCACAGAATCAAATGGCACATTTGTCCTGCACTGCCATGACTCCCTTCATTCAGAGCAGCCGAGACAGGGAGAGGGACAAAATGGAACTGGTTTGCTCACTTATTATAAAACAGGACTTCGGATTGGGGGCTGCGCCCCTGGCTAATCTATACAGGGACACATAGGTGCAGGTGGTTTCGTTATTAATTCCCCATGTTCCCCCTCCTGTTGGACATCTCCCAATCGAGAAGACAGACACTGGGCCCGGGTCAAGAGGCCTGGGAGCTAATTATAGTCCTGGGAACTCATTTTCTCTGCATGCTTGTTTCCCACCCATCTTTGGTGGGACACAGAACCATAGAAATGAAGAGTTGGGATAAACTTGAAAATCCGTTTAATTCCCCCCAACCCCCGCCTTGAGGGGTGTAATTAAATTATTGCCTCTTGTTTGTTTAGACTGGGCATGGAATGTCTATTATGTGCAACTGTGGGATCAGTGTCAGTGAGTGTCACCCGCTGACGTGGCGGATGTTCTTGGGGTTGTTAGAGCCACTTGTTGTGAATTAGATCCATGCTATAGGTGTGCACCAGGGGCCCATGTCGTTTTCGGGTTTTTATTTTTGTTATTTAAATCTGTTGCTTTTGTTTTCATAAATATCAAATTGTCTTTTTCATTTTTGCTTTCGTTCTCCATTGATTTCAATGGAAAACACATTTATGGTTGTACCTTTTTTGCTTTTTCACTATATTCGGCTGACACTTGGAGGGATTATACCTCCAATGGAAGGCATTACGTGCACCAAATTCCAAAAAGATTGGATAAAGGAATCCAATTTTAGAAGCAGTTGAATTGTTATTTTGCAGAAATCTTCATATACATTCTTAGGTGTAACTTCTTTGCCTCACATTTAATGTAGATGAAACTTGACACGTTTATACCCCTTCCCATATTTACTATCTCTGCAAACTTTCAGAAGAATTGGATAAAGGGTCCTGGTGGTATAAGCAATTAACTTATAAATGTATGTCTGACTGTAACATCTTTGTAGTCCAATCAGTGTACATGAAATTTGGCAGGGTTGTATATCACACCTTCCCAATCATCTCTGCCAAATATCAGAAAGATATGATAAAGGGTTCCAATTTTATAAGCCTGCACAGGATATGCAGAGAAGGAGCCTATGCCAGGGATTCTCTTACGCGTCACTGTGGTATAAGATCGGTTTGTGATGTCAATTGGCCAGCAGAAATGTCAACCAAATAGCCTCCTTCTGTGCTGTCAGCATCCCAACATCTCTCTCTCACTTGTTACTGGGAAGTCAGAAGCATCTGTTTAGGAAAGAGCCAATAGAGATTCTCTTATGTCCTCTGTCACAGTGCTGCAGGATGTGATTGTGATGATAATTGGCCAGCCTGGATGTGTAAACTATGTCTCCTGATTGCTGGGATGCTATCCCCAAAGTCCCAGTTATGTCCCTTCTATGCCCACCTGAGGGCCACCCCTTATGCCTGCCTCAAAGCCACTACCGATTGGTCCTGTAAAGCTGGAAGCATGCAGTAACTGGCCAGTGAAATGTGTCTGTCAGTCTTTTGGGTTGCGCCACATCCTCCCTCCTACAGCCTCCCTCCCCCTTCCATGTCAGATGCCTTCCTCTGACTGGCACTGTATGTGCTGCTATTTATCTGAATAATGGTCTTCAAAGGGACAACTTCAATTGCTTGTAAAATTGAATCCCTTTATCAAATTGTCCTGTAGTTTGTCAGAGATGACAGGAGAGTTATGTGGTATATTCCTGACAAATTTCTTGTAAACAGAATGGAATATAAAAATGTTACAGCTGGAAATATATTTTCAGGTTAATGTCTTATACCATCAGGAACCTTTATCTAATCATTCTGAAAATTTCAAGAGTGTTAAGCTTGTGGAGGGACATAATATTCACAGGTTTCATGCAAATTGGATGGAAGATACAGAAGTTGTAGCCATGAATGTGTATGGATCTTTTCTTAAAATCACAACATTAAATTGCTTCTAAAATCGGTTCTCTTTATCTAATCTTTTTCAATATTGGTACACATAGTGCCCTCCATTGGGGGTACAATCCCCCCATGCTGCAGCAGAATTAAATAAGAATCAAAAAAGTTATAGCCAGAAATATGTTTCTTAGTTTTTTCCCTTTATTTAAAAAACAAAATGTTGTTTTCATTTCTATTTTCATTATTATTATTTGTCGTTTTTGTTATTGCAATAACAATAATAAAAATGATAATTTTCATTATTATTGTAATAAAGAAAATGACATGCACATCCCTGGCCGTCGGTATGTTTGTTTGGTGGCCAGGCCAACTCCTGCCTGGGGTGAGAGCTCTCACCAAGATCTAAGCATGGCAGCTCGAGGAGCTGTCATGT
>QEPC01006697.1:2084205-2109334 GCA_003113815.1 Sphenodon punctatus | reverse complement strand
GTCTGCCCTCCTCTGCAGACTGCTGCAACCAACCTGATTGTAATCAAGCCAAGCACACGCACCTGAGACTTCGCATCCGCCTGAATGTTTGTTTGTCTTCTCCCCTGTCTCTCCCACTGTCCCCTCTCCCTGTCTCCCCCCCTTCGTCTTTTAGATTGTAAGCCACAGGCAGGGACCGCGTCTCTTTCTGTGTACTGTACAGCGCCAGGCATATGGCTGGTGCTATATAAATGTTTAATAAATAATAATAATAATAATAAACTCTGCCTTGTTGCTTCTCAACCCTCTCCCTCCCCCACTTCCTTCCCTGCTATTCTCCCTCCTGCCTCTCTTCTCTTCTTTGTCTCCCCAGCGTCTCTTTATGAGGTCACCTTCCTCCTCTTCATCCAACCCCTCCACTTGCCCCCATCCCCTCTTACCTCCTAACAGCGATTGTCCCCACCGCTGTGCCTTCTCTGCTGCGTATTATCAATCTCTCCCTCTCTACTGGGTCATTTCTATTGGCCTTCAAACACGCGACCGTCTCCCCTATTCAAGAGTCAGCCACGCTTGACCCCTCTGACCCTTCCAGCTATCGCCCTGTTTCACTCCTACCCTTCGCTTCCAAGCTCCTGGAGTGACCTTGTCTACATGCGCTGTCTGGACTTCCTCTCTTCTAACTCCTACCTTGACCCCCTCCAATTGGGCTTCCTTCCGCCCTCTCCACTTGACTGAGACCACCCTTGCCAAAATCACTGATGACCTTCCCTTAGCTAAGTCAAAGGGCCTCTGCCCTCTACTCCATTCTTGTCCTCCTTGATCTCTCTCGCGTTTGACACTGTCGATCATGGCCTCCTCCTGGATTTGCTACTCTCCCTTGGTTTCCGGGACTCTGTTCTTGACTGGTTCTCTTCGTATCTCTCAAACCGCTCCTTCAATGTTTCTCTTGCTGGTACCTCCTCTACGTCGCTTGCCCTCTCTGTGGGAGTTCCTCAAGGCTCTGTCTTGGGCCCCCTTCCCTTCTCCCTTGACACTTTCTCTGGGAGTCTTACAACTCCCTGAAACCCACAGCTTCCACTATCACCTGTACGCTGATGACACACAACTCTCTCTCTCCACTCCCATGCTCTCCCCCTCCATCCAGTCCCATATCGTTGACCATCTCTCTGGCATCTCTGTTTGGACGTCTCGCCTCCAACTCAAGCTTAATCTGGCCAGGATCGAACTCCTCATCTTCCCCCCCACCCCTTCTTCCCTCTCAGTTTCCATTGAGGGTGTCACCATCCAGCCTGTCCCTCGGGTGCTTAGCCTGGGATTCAGCTTTGACTCCTCCCTCTCCTTTATGCCTCAGATTTATTTATTTATTTAGATTTCTATCCCACCCTCTCCCCGAAGGCTCAGGGCAGCTCATAAACACACATAAAACACTAATGTAAAATAAATAATTAAACCCCCACAAAACTAAAAACACCCCATCATCCTCCCCCCAATCTATCCCTGCTCATTGAATGCCCGGCCAAATAAAAGGGTCTGATGCTGCCTCCGGAAGACACTCAAACTAGGGCTCAGGCGAGCTTCCAAAGAAAGGGAGTTCCAAAGCTGGAGTTCCTGGGAGTTGGATTCTTTCCATAGCAGAGCTGGTCTTACAGGTAGGTAAGTAAACTCTCCCACTCCCACTCGTTCCTTCTCAAAGCCTTGGTGATTTCCTCTAGGAAGGCCCCTGGTTTGGTTGTCTACATGGGACACCTCTGCCATGATATCCCATCTGTTTCTTTCCCCTTTTCTCCTTCCTTATTCAGCTTCTCTCAACAGAATTGTCACGCATTCCCTGACGCTGAGCTCTCTCCAGTAGATACCCTATAGCTCTGCCCTTGAGAGGACTAAAATGACTGGGGTAAATGTTTCTGGTTTATGTCATGTAAGAAGTCAGACTAGACAATAATGGTACCATCCAGCCTTAAAATGTATGATTCTGAATATCTTCAACTCAGAGTTTGTGCCTTATTACACAGAAAAATAAAACGCTAGAAAATTTTCAACTAATTCAATTTGGGGGAGGGGGGGGACAAAGATATAGTAAAATCAGGGAACTCATGCTCGTTCCAATATTTCTTCACAGCCAAACAATGAGAAGCAATTGTTAAGTACTTACCTAGCCCCAGGAACGAGCCTGACAACAAACAATCATTTCTTCTCATCGAGGAGGATTGTTTAACCGGACCCCAAACCAGAACATATGCTAAAGCTATAAATATGAACTCTTTCCTGCCTACCCCCAAAATGGCTGAACCATTTCTTGTAAACGGTGAGGCATATGGGAAGTTTCTGAATGGAAACAACAAGTCCCATTCTCCACACACTCTGGGTCCCAGAAACCTGTCAGCCCGCATGCAGAATCCTTTCCACAATATCGGAATACCTTGTTACGGAAGGACTGCACCTCTGCTCCCAGTGGTGGAGAAGCAGTTTGGAATAGTGGGAGCAATAGTTAAATATCAACACTGAAAATTAAATTGGGTTGAAGAGATCTCAAAGTGAGCTGCCCACTGAGAGCGAGGAGTAAGGACGCATCTAAGAAATAAGTGCCACATCACCAGATCATACAGCCCCAAGTGTAGCCTTCTGTGGAACGGAGGGTTGGGGAGGGTCAGTGAGGGTGTCTTGACAACTGCTGCAGGGCTCTGCTCCCCCAAGGCCCCTTACATCCAAAGGGCAATCACTAAACCCAACTACAACAGTGATTAGGAAAAGTTATCTTGCCTTCAGGACGGTATTGTGCAACAATAGTGACTGCCTGCCCTGCGTTCTTCAAGGCGGCGGCGGCTTGTTCATGGGTGGCAGCTTTGAGGTCTACACCATTTACCTACAAAAAAAACACACCGTGTCTGGTTAATGAACATGTGGACAAAAGGTCAGGTAAAGAGGCCACTTATTCATTGCAATAAATCTATCATTATAAGATTTCTTTAGACATTAGAAACCAATTATCAGCCACTAAACAGCTCAATTTCTTAAAAATGACTACCACATTGGATTTGTCAGTTACTAACAGCAACAGTGCAGTGATCTACGTAATGACACAACACAGCAGAAAGTGGTGTGTGTGTGTGTGTGTGATTTTCTTTTAAATCACCTTAATTTAGAAGAAAATCCCAAAGCGTCCTTTTGCCATTTGGGCCTATGCAACACTCTACTGACTGGGCATGTACTGTTTAATTATGTAACAACATTTAGTGGCTGTTGTACTGAGCCTATAATGAGTCACCCTGAATGTAACTGTATTTCTATTTATGTATTTATTTATCATTTGCACAGTACTTTCAGCCCGTACAACAACATTATTCCCAGGTTGAGAGAGTGTGACTCACCCAGAGAGTTCGACTCACCCAGTGAGTTCATGGCTAAGCAGGGGCGTAGTGGGGCGGGAATGGAGTCCTGCTATTGGCCACGCACCCATTAAATCAACTACCTAGCCCCACTTGCTAATGCAAAGCCAGATAAATAAGAAAACTGGGGCACTTGCCAATGAATTTTCTTTCTGCCTGCGGCTCCCTGCTCAGCACTCTGCTCCAGCGAATCAGAAGACAAACCTCAAATTTGAATTTGTGGACAGGACAGACCAGGAACCACCCCCTGCATCTTCAGGTTGACTTCTTCCAAAGTCGTATCCCTAGGAAGCAGGGATAAGAGAGAAAACTGCCTACTCGGCCTAGATTAGTGTTCCCGGTGAGCTGAGTCCCCCTGCCGGCAGGCCCGGGTTGGGTCGGAGTGCCGAGCAGGGAGCCTACCAGAAAGAAAATTCACTGGTAAGGGCCCCAATTTTCTTTTCTCCCTTCGGCTCCCTGCTTGGCACTCCTAATCTGGGATGTACCAAAGCAGTACCAGCGGTTGGGGAAAAAGGAACACTAGGGACTCGGCTACCTGTCCACCGCCATGGCCTGGAGGAAACGGAGTGGGATGCTGCATCTTCTGAGGTCCTGGTATGCAACCTATAGTGTGCAGCGACACGCATGCAGCCGCCCTGCCTGTTTGTACCGTGATGCCCTAGGTACTAGCGTCAGTGAGATCTCGGTTGCTCGTAGGTACTAGGCCATTGCTGTTTCTGTTAAGATGACCCCTATAGTTTTATAGGTCTCCATAATGCGGTTTCAGATCCAGTGGTCAATGTAGGACCTGGATGTCAAGCATTGCCTGACAGACCCTGTATGGGGTGGAAAGGTCGGATGGCTTGCATTCGTCTCGGTACACTTGAAGCATCTTTCCAGGATCTGCCGGACATCTAATGTATGCCACTCTCCTCTACAGGTCAACCGGGACAAAGGCCTTCGACATGTGACCCTGACAGAGCAATATTAAACACTGGGAACCGTTCTGGACCTGATGTATCCTGCACCCTCTGCAAGGCAATCCCAAGGCTGACAATTCCGGATAGCGGCAGGCATGGAAGCACCACTACCCTGCAGGCAGCTCCCGAGCTAGAACCAGATCACAGATCTGAGGGCCTTCACATCCCTCCAGCTGCTGTTGCTCTCTCTCTCTCTCTCTCCTGACCATCAGGGGCTATCCCTGATGCTGTTCGTGAAAGCCACAGCAGGCGTGGAACACCGGGATCGCTTGGCTTTTCCAGACCCCTGTGTGTTCTGCAGGTTTATGGTCACGCTCAGGCCAGACCCGGTCTTTATCATAGTACAGGCTTCATAGATTTCAAGAGATGATACTGACTACATTCTGCCGCTCGTACCTGGATTGGATCCCTTTATATTACCTCTGGCATATGAAACACCTCCTTGTATTCGTATACTTCCTATCCATGGGGCCGCCGTGAAACTCGCATAGTGCCAGAAACTCACTGTCTGAGTATCTCCTGGATCTCAGGATCTGCTTTCAGTAGCCCCGCTATCGAGCTATAAGTGGAAGCATGGCACTAAGGGTCCCCACTTTGGTAGGCTGAGAAGGTTGCTCATGGTGGGAGTGGCTGAATCTGCATGTCTATTAGACCCATGACCCCATCTTATGGATCAATAAGGATGACCGATGCACCACCTGACGGAGGTCCAGGAAGAGCAGAGAAGCGTACAGAAGGGGACGAGGATGCTGCAGCGCCTTCATGCATAATGCCCCAGGTCTCTCCTCCTGGGGGAATGTCTTGGCAGTTTTGTGATTGGCGTGTGGGTCAAAGGGAAGGATTACTGGTTCCTCCTTATTGGCAGTCCCTTTTCAGGGGCCTGGGCCTGCAGCTCTCATTCTCCTTGGTCCATGCGTAGGCACCAGGTCTCCATCTGGAGTCTCCTCAATTGAGAACTCCGAGAATTGGGTTCATTGGTGTATATCATGACCCTCCACTCATTGGTCCGACTTAGGGCTTGGTAGCCTATTATCTGCACTTCCCTGTGTCCCAGCACCTCCGAGGCATGCTCCCCATCACCTCTGGCTGGGGACTAATGCAATCCTCAACCTGCTGTCCACTAAGGCAGGTCCTTTAAAGGGGACGGGGATATTGTACTGCCTTGCACCTCCCATCCAGGATTTCCTTTGGTAGGGGCAATGGGAATGATGGAGTGAACTTTATTTATTTATGTTCATTATTTATACTTTGTGATGTATTCATGCCCCTTGGGGATGTGAACGGAATGACCTCAGCCTATGGTGGGACAGCTTGCCCATCATGTTTATTTATTCAGTTATTAAAAGCATTTAGTATTCCACCCCTCCTGCCACAGGCAGCTCGGGGCGGCTCACAACAGCGCATCTCAACCACCAAAATCATAGAACTATAACACACACCACTACACCCTCCTCCCCCACCTCCCCTCCCCTGCCAAACGCCTGGCGGAACAGGCAAGTCTTGCAGCTTTTACAAAAGTAGGGGAGATCCGGGGCCACCCCCCCCCCCACCGGAAGGGAGTTCAACAGCCTTGGTGCAGCCACCGAGAACGCCCTCCCCTCAGGTGACCACACGGAGGGCATCCCTCGATGACCGCAGGGGCTGGTCCACTGCCCGGGGGGTGAGCCAGTCTCGGAGATAGGCAGGGCTCAGACCGCTTAGGGCTTTATAGGTTAAAACCAACTCATTGAATCGGGCTCGGTAGACTATCAGCAGACAGTGCAGAGAACGGAGCACTGGTGTAATGTGCTCATGGTGGCCCAGTCTCACCAGGAGACGCATCCTGCACCAGCTGCTGCCTCCGGGCCGTCACCATGGGTAGCCCCACGTAGAGTGTGTTACCATAGTCTAGTCTAGAGGTGATGAAAGCATGAATGATGGTGGCGAGCATCTTTGTTTGGCGCTCCTCCTGGTTGTCAGATCCCTTTGTGTACTGAACATCACGTTGAGGAGTTGGGGCCTACGAGACAGCAAGGATTGGTGATCTGGGCAGTTCATTATGAGCCCCTGTTGCAAGAGACCGGAAATGGCTTAGTGGAGGCCTCGCTACACCGCGATGTTCAAGCTGGGGGCTGACGTCTATGTAGTGCCATTCCTCGTGCCGCGCTTGGTGGTAGGGTCCAAACCTGTTGTAAGGTTGAGAGACAGTCAACAAAACCCGATATAAGGCTGGGAACCAGTCATTGAGGGGGAGACAGGGTCCCCTGCAAGTTGGTTGTTCTGTCTGGTGTTAGCTTGGTGTCCTGGAAAGGGACGCTGAGGGTGTTTCTGTCAAGGGGAACTGGACCCTGTGAAGGATCCTAAGGTAGTGCTACAGTGTAAAAACCAGCTAATGAGACCCTTTCGATTGGCTTGCTAGCGAGGATGCTGCCGCCTTGACTTTGTGCGTGAGGGGTCTAGAATAGTCAGTGATGCCCTACCAGTCCTGAATAGTGTTGGGCCCTCTTCCAGGTCCAAGACCGAGACCCTATCCACTAGGCTACTTATCTGAAGTTGGAGGGTCAGGTACAATGAGGTTATGTGATCTCTGCCTCAGCAGAGAAGGGTTGATATTTATATATTTAAATTTTAAGGAGGCTCAGGGTGGCCTACAATGGGGGCTGGCCTCCCGTGTCTGGTCAATCCCCCTTTCGAGGGGGGCTGATGGGAACCTGGTACCGTGAAGAAAAAGGTTATTCCCACAAATCAGAGTTCAAGCTTTGGCCCCAATCTGTCTCCCACACGAGTTGTATGGTTGCACGCCTCTCCTGCTTGTTCAATCCCTCCGTTAAGGGAGACCTGAGGGCGGCACCTGGGCAGTGTAAGGGGAAGGCTTCACCCCAAGGTTAGAGAGAGCTATCGACTCCGTCCAACCAACATGGGGTGTTTTTGCTCCTCCTTCAATCCTAAACTTGGCCACTGACTACAGGTTGCCTCCTGAGATCCCTTAATCTGACGCTCTCAGCCTGCCAACAAAGGGTTGATTACCAGGAGAATATCTGTTATGCCCCTGGTGAAGGATCGCAGTCACCTGTGGGGCTATGCTTTGGGCATTCCGGTTACCAGGATTCTATCCGTTACGCCCCTGGTGAAGGATCGCAGTCACCTGTGGGGCTATGCTTTGGGCATTCCGGTTACCAGGAGAATATCCGTTACGCCCCTGGTGAGGATCGCAGTCACCTGTGGGGCTATGCTTTGGACATTCCAGTTACCAGGAGAATATCCGTTACGCCCCTGGTGAGGATCGCAGTCACCTGAGGGGCTATGCTTTGGGCATTCCGGTTACCAGGAGAATATCTGTTATGCCTCTGGTGAGGATCATGTTAATTCTAAGGCCGTGCTTTTAGCAGCCGTTTCTAGCCCTCTGGCTGTCTGGGGTTGCCGCCAAGCAGGGCTTCTCTTGAGGCGACTCCTGCACCTTGAGTCCGTGTGTGGGGTAGCCCTGAGAGATACAGTGAGTCAACCCCCTTGAAGCATCCCTCTGCTAGGGCTAGAGGCTTGCCCTTCCCTCAGAGACTGTACCCAGCGCAGCAGCTACCTGGTGAAAGGAACATAGAGTGTTGCTGGCAAAATGGCGGCTCCCATGTGGGCCGACCAAGATGGCAGCGCCCTTGATCCACGTGAAGGGGGAGAGCCCCCTGTGCCTGCACTGGAACACAGGAGCTCCCACAGTTGATAATGGATTCCCCATGGGGGGAGCTGAGCTGCTGAAGTGGCCTCCGGAGTTCCATAGAGCGTAAAGGAGCAGCCGGCGCCAGTCTGAGCTGACCCTCTGGGTCCCCCCTCCCTTGCTCATGGGAAGGAGGAGGATTTACAGGTGTCGCGCTGGACTTTTCCAGCCAGAGCCGTTACGGCTTGTGCCCGGAACAGCTGCCCCCACACGGGCCACACTCCGCCGCAGTGGGGTCCCCCAGAGGCAGCTGGGGCCCGCCCGCATCGGGAGCTCCTCAGGAAGAAGAGAGCCCCAGGTCCTGGGCAGAGCTGTCACGGCTAGCACTGGATCAGTCCCCCCCCCGCCCCCCCCCCCCCAAGGGCACGCTGCACCACAACAGAGTCCTCCGGAGTCAACTGGAACCCTCCCAAAGTGGGGGCTCCTCAGCAAGAGGGAGATGAGGGGGGGGAGGGAGCATGCCTGGCCTCTTTTCTAGATCACCCCTTCACTCCCAGAGCTGCAAGGGAAGAGCAATCGGGGGTTGTGGGCGATGGAGAATTTACTTGAGCCAGGTTGGCCGGGAGTGGGGTGAATGCCCCCGCACTGTGAACCTCAGTGGAGAGGGAAGGAATTGGATGCGGGGCCGTCAGACTTCGGGGACGTCCCGGCAGGGTTGCATACTGCTTGGGAGAGGGGCCAGGAGCCTGCGTGCTGGGGGAAAGAGGAGAATCAAACCAGGGGCCCCCCCAGAGTCTTAGGTCAGCTCCCCATACCATGTGCCTGCCAAGTCTATTTCTACCAGCCACTGTTCTGTGGGGAGTGAACTAGCTCCAAACCCGGAAGGTCCCCATCACTCCCCCATTCCGCTTCTCCAGACTGTCAGGTAGGCCCAACCACCGGGGGAGTGGGGGTGGGGCTTCAGGATATAAACATCTGCCTCAACTCCTGCTTCGGCAGGCCAACCCCCCAGAGGGAGGGCACCTGCAGGATGTAAGCCTCTGCCAGAGGCTCTCCCGATAGGGAAAGGTTCCACCAAGGCCTCCTACTTCCCGCACTGGGGAAAGGAGGGGGGCAGCCAGAGTGAATCCAGCTTGTTCCACTCCTAGATGGGAAGGGAGGAGGAAGAACAAACGGTCGGCCCCTTCCCTTGCAAAGTCGATGATGGTCCTTGTAAATCAAAAATAGAGAAAAAAGGTAAAGAAAAGTTTACAAAATCGGGCTCAGAGAGGAACCCAGTCTGCTTCCGATTGGTCTGAAGGCAGAACTCGGCCTGAAGATGCAGGCTGTGGTTCCTGGTCTGTCCTGCCCACAAATTCAAATTTGAGGTCTGTCTTCTGATTTGCTGGAGTAGGACACGGTCTGATTAAGCATCTGGCACTGTCTGAACACCTCCTGCAATAAAACACACTGTATACCTGCATCGACAGGCCCCGGAAGGACCACACAGATACATGGTGGATTTTAACGACCCCAGATAATGCTTTTTCCTAGTGTAAAATGTACATTTTCTTCCCCTTTAAGCCAGAGGTCCCCAAACTATTGGGAATCAGACTCCTAGAGCTGAAAGGGATGAAGGGTCATCTAGTCAAACCTCTGCTTGGATACAGGATGACAAGGGCCCATGTTTTCTGGTCCCGCCCTCACAATTCCTTGCTATCTTCTTGGGGGCAACCCTTTAGATATTTGAGAACTGCTATCATGTCTCCCCTTATTCTCCTCTTTGCTAGGCCAAACATATCCAGTTCCTCCAGCCTTTCCTCAAACGGGACTCCGAGTGTGGTCACAACATCTGCAGAGAGGGTCGCAATCCCGACTGGCATAGGGTATAGTCTTCCTGTCTTTGTTGCTTTCTAGGGTCCCAAAACCTAAAGTCCATGCCTCATGATATCTAAGTTGGGCTGAATAAACAGTGAACTATATTCTTGCAATGAGTAATAAGATGCAGCAACGCAAAATTAAGTAAGAGAAAGGAATGCATCTTTTTCCAAGTAAGGAATCTTACTGAGAGTATCCGATCTCCCTTCCGAAGTTCTCCACTCAGATCAGCAGGCCCTCCTTCAAGAATGAAAGAGATGAAAATTCCTTCTCCGTCTTCCCCTCCCACGATGTTAAAGCCAAGCCCTGTGGATCCTCGATGGAGAACAACTTTTCTAGGCTCCCTAAAAGAGAAATAGAGGTATCCTAGTCACTAGTCTGGAGTCAAAGGAAGAGAAACATTCACGTGAAATACCCAGAGAAAAAATAATGCAGAGAATTAAGTGTCAGACATCAAGCCTCTCTTTTTGAAAAACGTATCTTTGCAATGCATGAAACAATGCATGTGGCATTTCCTAGTTGCATGTGCTTTATGTATTCAGGGTGAAATGAGGCCTATGCTTCTAATTCTGGAATAAACGTTCCATTAGCAAGAGATTGCTTATTTCACAGAAAGTCGTCCAGCAGCCTACCCATGCCAGGCGGAGAGGAACAGTAATACTATCCAAGTCTCGACTGACACGGCAGAGCCTACGGGCTGTTTACAAAGCACGTCAGACCTTTTTGCTCATCACTCGGTCCCCGGTTTGCCGCTCCCTCCAAGAAGATTATACAAATCATGACCTCCCAACCAGTGCACACGTGGAACCCCATTTATCATGGGTAAGGAATTATCTTTTTAGTTTTCAAAACGTAGAAATACAATTGGAAAACGAGCAACCAGACCCCTCTGATATTTTCCCAAACTATCCGCGTGTCAGCTTTCCATCTTCCACGGTCTTAGGCTGCTCTTGTCTCTGGAGCCTTCAAGTCCTTTTTACATCCCCCAAACTCCAGGGACTCCTGTGCACACTGGAGAATAGAGGATCGGGATGGCCATGCAGCATAGCCTTTCTGTGGCTGGCTCTTTACTTTGATTCCTTACAGGAGAATGGGTGAAGGGAGCAAGTGAGAGAAAAGGGTAAGCCTGAAAGCAAGAGAAAACCAACAGGGGGCACAGGAAATAACCAGACTATGGGGACAGCAGGGAGGGAAGATGATGCAGGATAGGCCAACTTGTGGTTGAGAGAGCGAGCGTGAGACTGGAAAGCAAGTCAACGTGCCGGCTTCTACCCAGAGACCCACACGCTAGAGGTATCAACACAGGTGCCATCACACTGTGACCAATAGACACCCGGTCACAACTTGGCTAACCCCCTCTCCTTGCATGACACACACTATTAGCCGCCCCTAAGGTTCAACGGGAAGTAGAAGACGACCTGTATGCTGCATGGTAAATCCAGTGGGGCCAATCCCAGAAGACGTGGCATGCGTAGGTATGAGTGTGCAAGCCGTGCACTCCCCTGGCACTGGGCTAGTAGCCTGCATGCAAACCGCATGGTGGCACATGCAAGGTTTGGGATTGTGCCCAATGTGTTATTCAGAGGTGAAACAAGAATGCGGCTGCATTCTCGTGAGAACGCGCGAGATGCTCACAGCCCCGGTCAGATCTCATGCATTCTTGCTGAGGTTTTTGAGAACCGTGAGAAATTCTCAAGAACCCCCAGAACCGCTCTGTGCATGTGCAAAATGGCCACCGTGGTCCTCTTTCACATTCATGGGGGCCCAGCGGCCATTTTGTGCACGTACAACGCGTTTTCTGCAGTTTGTCAAAAATCTCATGAGATTCTCGGGACACCAAAACGTTCTGCGCATGAGCAAAATGGCCACCACAGCCATTCTGCTGTGCAGGAGGGGCTGCTTTAGCAGGAGGGGCAGGGTATAAATCTATTAAATAAATAAATAAATTCTACGCATGCGCAGCTACCTTCAAGAATCTCATGAGAAGCCTGATTCTCGAGTTGGACAATCTCGCTGAGAAGCCAATTCTCTGCAAGCTTTTCGAGAATGTCGAGGGTGAGTTTCAGCCCAAGCTTTTATGAAGATTAGTCTGCCTGAATGCCTATTGGTCATCCTAAAATTTTAATTTTTAGATAGTCATATTATAGACCCCATTTGATCAACAGCTCACCAGTTTCTACACATTTTTGCTATGAAAGTTGTTTCCCTTCTTTAAATTAAAAACGATGGACAAATTTTGGGACAATAAAACTAGGTCTGATTTGTGAGTTCAGCAGCAAGGCTATAGACTTTGATGGCTCATGGGTGGAGGGAACTGCCTCCAACAAGAAATGGGAAGGAGACAGGCGATACCAGCGGCGTCTCCAGGGTCTGTAAGCTGTGTCAGTGGGGTGAAGGGGCAGCACGTTGCCCCTAGGAAACATGGGCATTTTAAGTAGAAAAGTTCTGCATTTCATCAGAAGATCACTAAAGTGCAGTAAAGAACTAGTCCCTGGACATTTCGATTCCTCCGGAAGTTTACAGCTGAACTGAAAGAGACTGAATTTCTCTAGATTGTTTTACTTATGTCGCTACTAGATGCCTTTCCATGTTTTTTGTCCAGTCCCTCAAGAATTTCAGTCTTGCTTTGGAGGCTGTGGTTGAGTGTTTATGGAGACAACAGGCCTGATGCTCAAGTTGTGTGTTGTTTGTACCTGTCAGGCACTGCTGTGGCTCTGCCAGGGGGCAGGGCTCACGCCGGTGCTCCCAGCGGATCCGTGGCAGCATTCAGGCGCCTGAGGCCAGTGCGTGCGCGCAGGGCAGGGCAGACAGGCCCCGCCTTGCGCTCAGCCAGCGATGCACTGACGAGCTCCCAAGCCGCACGGGCTGAGCCCAGCGGGGTGGAGCTGCCGGCAGTGCTACGGTGCTCAGCGCGTCTACGTGTGAGGCAGGGTGGGGCCCCAGAGAATAAAAGGGCAGTCAGCACTCAGCAGCCGTGCCGGTGATCAGCTTGCTGTGAGAGGCTGGCCCTTGTGAGATTATGCATTGTTGCGATAACCTTTGGATCATTGACAGAGTGTTGGAGTGTGTGAGATTGGTGAGTGTTTGAGTGTGTGATTGATGGAGAGTGGGTGTGACTGTGGAGCAGTGCTTAGTGCAAAGTATCCCGCTTCCCCTCCGAGACCCGGGCCCCTCCCTGATCCTACAACCCCGAGAGATTGTATCCCAGTACCCTCCTACAGTGTTACCCTGGAATCCTTCCCTCTTGGCCCTCGCATCTCTGTTCACTCTAATTCCCCAAGGGAGTGCGTGTGGGTGTTGCACATTGGGTAGTGCGTTGTGTGCAGAGCGGGGTGTGCGAGCTCTGAGCTTGGCATTACTGATCACGTCTCCCCCCTATGATGATCTGGCCTTCTCCCATATGGGAGTGTTAGGGGGCCACACAAGATTCTGAGGGATTACTGTAACTCGAGTTGGGTGCTAAGCTCAGGGGGTGCATGGTGAGTGGCTTGTTTCCCTCCCTTCTTCCCCTCCAATTCCTCCCTTCCCCTCACAGTACCCACGCCACAAACCCTATTAAGGGGTTGCACATGCAGCGCGCAGGGTTTAACACTGTTGAACTGCAAAGTCCAAAAAGGACCCCCGAACCCCAGGAGAGATCTGGCCAGTGCCAAGTAGAGGGGGATACTATAACTTCACAAGTCTGGATACAATTCTTCTGTTAATATAACCTGCATGGCACGGACCATTTTTATAAAGTTGTCACAATGCTGACTGGGAACCCAGCATTGCGTACATAGAGTTAGGATTGTTTTCCTAGGTGCATCACTTTGCGCCTATCAACACTGAATTTCATCAGCCTGTCTCCCCCTCAAGCAAGATCCTTCTGTAATTCTTTCACTGTCTGCTTGGAACGCAACTATTGAATAACTACAACTTCTTTACCCCATTTCCCAAACTGTTAATGAGTATGTTCAATAGCCCGTGTCTCGCTACAGACCCGAGACACCTTTTTTCTTCTCTTCTTGGTGAAAACTGAGTCATTTATTCTAACCATTGGTTTCCTATCTTATCTAGTCACTGGTCCATGGCATACCTGTTTTTTAATACCATGACTAATTTGTTTTCTCCAGTCTTTGATGAGGAACCTTGTATAAAGCTTTCTGAAAACCCCAGTATACCATAGATCACCTGGAACCCTCATCTCCACCTGCTTGTTACACACTTCAGGATTTCGTGTATGTATTAGCAAGGCAAGACTTCCCTCTACAAAAAGTGTATTGGCACTCCTCATCAAGCTGTGTTAGTCATTATGCCTGATAAGTCTATTATTTACAATGGCCTCGACCAATTAGGGTGGGCCGTGGCTCGGGGGTAGAGCGCATGCTTTGCATGTATAAGGCCACAAGTTCAATCTCCGCATCTCCGATTCAGGATCTCAGGTAGCACGCCGGGATGAGGTCTGGAGGGTCCTGGAGGGTCCTGGGTAGCATGCCGGGGTGAGACCTGGAAGGTCCTGGAGGGTCTCAGGTAGCATGCCGGGGTGAGGCCTGGAAGGTCCTGGAGGGTCTCGGGTAGCATGCTGGGGTGAGACCTGGAAGGTCGGGTCCTGGAGGGTCTCGGATAGCATGCTGGGGTGAGGCCTGGGTGAGTCCTGGATGGTCTCGGGTAGCATGCCGGGGTGAGACCTGGAAGGTCCTGGAGGGTCTCAGGTAGCATGCCGGGGTGAGGCCTGGAAGGTCCTGGAGGGTCTCGGGTAGCATGCTGGGGTGAGACCTGGAAGGTCGGGTCCTGGAGGGTCTCGGATAGCATGCTGGGGTGAGACCTGGAAGGTCGGGTCCTGGAGGGTCTCGGATAGCATGCTGGGGTGAGGCCTGGGTGAGGCCTGGAAGGTCTCGGGTAGCATGCCGGGGTGAGGCCTGGAGGGTCTCGGGTAGCATGCTGGGATGAGGCTGGGGTGAGACCTGGAGGGTCTCGGGTAGCATGCTGGGGTGAGGCCTGCCAGAGACCCTGGAGAGCTGGATTTGAAACCCTGCTGCTGTGTCAGGTTGTGACAATACTGGGCTAAGATGGACCATTGGTCTGACTCAGTTAGGCAGCTCCTTATATCCTTAATTGCCTGAAGTAGGTTTCACCCCTTCCCCTGGAGGTCTGTCTGTCAGTGTCTCTCAGAGCCCAAGCCTGAGCATATCCCAGAGGCATTTTGGTGAAGCATTTGGCAGGTGGGGATAGGGGTTGGGATGGGGGGGGAGGAGGTGTTTTTCTTTTAATGAAGTTTTTGAAGGGAGTTTTATTGTATTCCTATTTTATGTATTTCACGTAAGCTGCCCTGAGCTAGGGGAAGGGCAGGACAGAAGTCTAAATATATAAACAATGTATTTGCTCACTGGTCTGTAGATCCCAAGGTCACGTCCACCAGAGCGTCACATTTGTTACTTTCCAATCCTCGGTTCCAGAGGCTGATTTTAGCAATAGGTTACATATCGTTGGTCGTAGTTCTACAAGTCCAAGAGGATATCATCTGGTTCTAGTGACTTGTTACTTTTAGTGCCTCAATCTGCTCTAAAACCTCTTCTACTGCCATGTCTACTTGTGACCATTGTTCAGATTCATCACCTAAAAAGAATGGATCCAGTGCGGGTATCTCCCCAATACCCTCCACAGTGAGGATGGATACAAAGAATACATTTTGTTTCTCTACAATTGCCTTGTCTTCCTTGAATGCCCCCTTTAACATCTTTAGCAAGTTGTTCCTTAAATTCTCTTTTGGCTAATTAACATTGAGCTTGCCAATGTTAATACTCCTTCCCATCTTCCTCATTCAGACTTGCTTTCCATTTCTAAAATATGCTTTTTGGGTTTTAACAGCCTCCTTCGCTTTGGGTATTCCTTTGGTCCTCTTGCAAAAAATGTTTGATTTATTTGTGACACATTTAGTCAGTGCGTCTCAGATGGTGTTTTTGTTCTTTGTAGTCTCCTTCTAACTAGCTTCCTCATTTTGTCATAGTTTTTGTTTGTTTAGTTTTTTAAAAAGGTACACATCCCTGTGGTAGCTCTGGCATGTCTGCACAGTACGCTGAATTTTATTACATTATGGTTACTCTTCCCAGGTGGCTCAGCTACAGTTACCCCTTGGACCAGATCCTTTGCTCCACTTATTTTTGTATTGCACAACGTTCTGCTCTACACTTGAGGCAATATGCAGATATCTCCTTATGAAGATAATCCAAAGACTTTTCAGTTTACATTTACTGAAATATCCATATTCCAGCAGTCCTAGCATTTATACATAAAGTGTTAGCTTCCCCTGTTGATATGAAGTGTTGGATTTCAACAGGTCCTTACCTGGTAAGCTCATCGTCTCCAAGCATTCCCTTGGGAACTGGTGAATATCTCCCGGGGGATGCTGGTGGCAGCGATTGCCCCAAGTATGCAGATGGACTGATATGGTTATCAACTGGCTGAGAATAAGCTGAGGATGAAAGATATGGTCAGGTGATTAACTAGTTTAAAGTTATCTGGGCAAATGACAAATACAGCATCTGTAAGTTGTTGTTTGTTTCAACAACCTTACACGTGTTAATTAGTTCTATTTGGCAATGGCGAAAGCTACGCCTAATAAACTAAACTAATTAGTTCTATGTGAAGTGCTTCAAGTGCCGTGGCAGAGGGTGCTATATACAACTTAAAATTGTTATTATTATTATTATTATTATTATTATAAATCTTCAAGCCTAACAGCATATGTAAAGTGACTATGCTCTAGGGTATTGTTATACCATGAAAGTTATGCAGGTTACTTAGAGTATTTACTTATTTTTATTTTATTGATTTAGTTTATTGCATTTATATGCCGCCCCCTTATGCCAATGGCATCTCGGGGTGGCTTCCAACAAAAATAAAAACAATCTTAAACAGTATAAAACTACAATAAAATATAAAATTCCAGCATTCTTCAACAAATACTAGATCCTCCTAACAATGTCTTCCGTTTCATTTTTTTTTTTACAGAGGTCTTGTATAATTTGATTTGCCAAAATGTTTTAATTTGTTCAGACACAAATGGTGCAGGCCAGTGAGGATAAAGAAATGAATCTTTTTTGGTTTTGCGTCAAATAGCCACAGCATTATGCAATCAAAAGTAATAATTCCTGGACCTCAAGATCTCTCCGACTGGCAGCAACGAAGAGGAACAGGGAAAGCCAGCACCACTGCCACTCCCATGGGCAGTTCAAGATTACCTATCCTCTTCCAACGCTCAAATCCAAATCCAGAGCCCCCTGACATTTCTTGGCTTTACCAATGCAGCACCCGATTTCTCTCCCCCCACCCCCCGCCCTCATGAAGGACACAGCTCCAGATGGCTGACAGAATGGTAACCGCGGTGTCTGTTCAGGAAATCAGGCCACAAAGAGTCCATCGCAGCCCTCAGCACACTTTGCCAAAAGCAGGATGTCAGCATTCAATGTGTTCATCTTCCTTTCATAGAAGTGGCATAAATTACCTGCAATATTTGCTTTCTACCTTCCATGAGCTACGTTTTGGTGGAACCATCACCCTTGAAAAGGGACATTTGCAAGTGTACAAGGCAGCTCTCTCAACCACTGGTTCACCTATCTGATAAGAACGTAGGAAATGCCATATTGGTTAGACCAATGGCCCACCCAACCTTACATTCTGTCTCTGACAGTAGCCACGTTAAGTCGCTTCAGAGAAGTACCAAACAGGTCGCAATTATTAAACAATTTAATACCCCACCCCTCCCACACAGCGGCTCGGGGCGGCTAACAACAACGATCACGGGGCGATTGATCCCCTGCTCTTCACTCCCAGCTCCTGACACTCAAGTTACATCCTCTGACCAACTTGACAAATAGCTATTTATAGACCTATCCTCCAAGAATTGATCCAATCCTTTTTTAAAACCAGTTACACCTCTGGCCATCGCAACATGCACTGGCAACAAGTTCCACAAATTAAGTGAATGTTGAGTGAAAAAGAACTTCCTTTTTTGTTTGTTTAAATCTGCTGCTGTTACTGTCCCCTAGTTCTACTATTATCTGCAGTGGGTAAATAACAGTTCCTAAAACGCTTTGCCCACACGAACTAATCCTCACCATCATTTTTGTTAATTGGATGTTATTCCAATTTTATTGGCTAAAGGACTTGCCGAAGTCTAAAGAGCAATTCAGAAACACAGTCAGGGTTTTTGTGCGAGACGGCTCCTGGAGGTCCCAGCTCCTTTGGTCAATCCAGACATCCATGCTGCTTGCCAAAAAGGAAAGCAGGCAAAAATATCCTACAGTGAAGATCAAATCTGCATTTTGAATACCTTTCACCATAAAACTCACTCCCCTTTATAGCAAGTTTAAACTCCCTGACACCACTCACGAATTCTCCAGCCTTCGCAAAATATAGTCCTTCGAAGACCTCATGAGACTGACAATCTACTTCCTTGGAATAGCTTTTCACCTCTTTCATCGTCTCATTAGGCTGGTGTTAATGGTGGCTGAAAGGAGATGGCAGGATTCCATAACGAATAGACTCAAAATCCTTTACCAGCTGCTTGGATGCAGTAGCTACTGCTACAGATCAAACAGACTCATTTGAGGATTACAGCAAATGAGGAAGATGCCAATAAACCAAGGACAGAACAAACAAAAATCACTAGACACACACATACAGATGTGTGACAATGAAGAAAGCACGACAATCTTAGACTTCTCTGGCACTCAAATGCACGTCTGGGTGTTTTTACAAGACACACCTAGTGCAATGTGGATTTAATGTAACAGTATAGCGCAAAAATATGTGACTGATTTATTTATTTTTCACATTTAATACCCCACCTGTCAGCGGCATACGCCGCCAGCATGAGTGCAGGGCCCCCACGCACCCCCCACAACCCTCGGAGCGGCCCAGTACCGGGCAGGAGCAACAAGCACCCCAAAGTCCCCCGCCGGCTGCAAGAACAGAACCTCGTCCTGGAGACACTCCCCCAGCCAGGCAACGCCGACGAGGGCCTTCCCCGACACCACCAGAAGCTCTGCTGCTGCCTCCACAAACCACGGCGACGGGGCCAGGGGCTGTAGCCACGCCCCCGGTAGGAACTAGCCAGGTAGGGCAGGCCCCGTCCCCACAGGACACGCCCCCACCGCCGCCGCTGACAGCGGCGGCGGAATCACAATTGGAGGCCACGCCCCCCGGCAGGGAGACAGCCTGCGGGGATTCCCCCGCCCCTGCAGCGCCGCTCAGAGCGGCTACGAGCCCGCACAAGGGCGGGGCAGAGGGAATAAAAACCAGCGCCGTCTGGGGAACGGCGCTGGTGATTAATAGAAACCGGCCCCTTGTGTGCAGCGTGCGTGTGGACTTGAGAAGTGAATCATACTTGAAGTTTGCCCGTGTGTGTGTGGACCTTCCCCGGAGACCTTCGTGAAAACCCCCGTGAGAGTGAGTCAGCGAAAGCAGCATGTGTGTAAGTGAGTGCCCTCCCTTCCCCCTTACCTGGACTCCTTGCTTCCGGAGGTGAGTGCCCTGCGTCCCTGTCCCTTCCCCCCTCCCGGGGCCCTGCACTCCCCTAGGGTGAAAACTCCCACTCCTCGCCCCTATTGTGTTGGATTACGTGTGACGAGAGAGTGTGGGGCAGCCTTGGGTTCGTGGTCAGCAGCGCCCTATGATGATAGGGGCTCGTTCTCTTTCATTAGAGGTGAGAGCCCACACACTATCCTGACGGGCATTCCGCCATTGGTCGCTCCTTGCTCTGACCTCGACACCCTGTGGCAGTGTGCGCGTGCTTGGAATCCCTTCCCTACCCCGGTAACACCACCCTTCCTGTCTCCGGAAGCTCGAGGCGGCCTACACATCCAACATATAAAACAATATAAAACCACCACCATCTCTAAAAATCCATTGTACCCCCCATATGAACCCCCGCATCCTACCCATCTCTCCTACCCAACGCCTGGTGAAACAACCAGGTCTTACACTGCCGCCGGAAGGTGAGCAGATCCGAGCAGAGGCGGAGCTCCACCGGAAGGGAGTTCCACAGCAACAGAGCGGCCGCTGAGAACACCCTCCCTCACCGTGGCCATGCCAGGGTACGGGGGGTGAGGCAGCGATCTCTCAGGTAGGTAGGACCCAGACGACAGCACCTTGAATCAGGCCCGGAAGACTACAGGCAGCCAGTGCAGTGCACAAAGAAACAGAGTAATGTGCTCACGATGACCCAATCCCGTAAGCAGATGGGCTGAGACATTCTGCACGAGCTACAGCCTCCGGATCATTGTCATGGGCAGCTCCATATAGAGCGCATTGCAGTAGTCCAGTCTGTAGGTAACAAATGCATGGATGACGGTGGCACAGTCCGGATTCAAAATATATGGCCGGAGCCATCTCACCAGATGTAATTGGCGCAAGGTGCTCCTAGCCACAGCCACCACCTGGACATCCAGGTGCAGCTGGGGAGCCAGGAAAACCCCCAGGCTCCGAACCTGAGAGGCCAAGGGAGGACAAATCCCATCACCGATGGGCATCCCCACCCTCGCCCAGATCCCTGACCCAACAAGCATCACCTCCATCTTATCAGGATTCGGTCTCAGTCAACTCAGCCTCATCCAGACCCCAACAGCTGCCAGACACTGGGAAAGCACTGAGATTGCTGGGCCTGGGTCGGATGAAAGAGAGCAGTAAAGCTGGGGGTCATCAGCATAGTGATGACACCGAACCCCAAGCCTGCGCACAACCTCCCCCAGCAGCTGCATATACAACATTGGACAGGAGGGGGGACAAAATAGAACCCTGTGGGACTCCATAGGGAAGGCCCCTGGGGGATGGTGACCCGCTGAGATCTTCTGGCTAGGAAGGAAAGGAAACACTGAAGAACGGTCCCATTCACCCTAGCTAGGTCCCGTAGTTGAGCCACCAACCCCTCATAATCAACTGTGTCAAAAGCCACCGACAGGTCCAGCAGAATCAGCAGGGTCAACTTGCCCATCTAACTTCACATGCATGTCATCGACCAATGCAATCGACCAACGCAGTCTTGGTGCCATAACCCGGATGAAAGCCAGACTGAGAAGGATCCAAGAAACTGATGCGATCCAGATGTACCTGGAGCTACTGAGCCACTGCCTGTTCAATAACCTTCCCTAAAAAGGGAAGATTAGAACTAGGCCGTTAACTGGCGGGAGAATCAATGGCAAACAATGGCTCCTCGAGCAGGAGTTTGATCACAGCTTTCTTTAGATAATCTGGCACACTGCCTCCCTGCAGGGAGGCAACGATCACCCCAGCCAGAAACGGCCCAATGTCTCCTGGTTGGCCTTCACCAGCCAGGATGGACAAGGATCTAGTTCACACACAGTGGCTCTGACAGACCCAAGCACATCCTCCGTATCAGCAGGCAACGTAAACTGAAACTGATCCTACAAAACATGACAAGACGGCTGCATACACACGCTCTAACCCTGCCACTCCCTGAGAAAAGGCAGAGGCAAAGTCATGGTGAATGTGAGCAATTTGATCTGCAAAATACGCCATAAGCATGTCACAGCGGGTACTGGATGACTCCAGTTCCAGGTGGAGACAGCTGGACTGACCAGACCCCTCACCACCCAGAAAAGCTCCGCTGGACGTGATTTAAACAGATGCTATTATGGCAGCAAAGAACCTTTTCTTTCCTGCCCACACAGTCATGGCATAATCCTTCAAAAATAGCGTATGCCGCAATTGGTTGTCTTCAGCACAAGCACGGCGCTACCGATGCTCTAACTGCCTCCCCCAACTCTTCTGCTGTCCCAGGTCCTCCGTAAACCTCAGGGACCTGCGACGCCAAAGCACAGGAAGTGGATGCCTGAGAGCCACTTGATTGATAGCCTCCACCAGGAGATCATTCTACATGGCAACGAGGGCATCAATCGAGGGGTTATCAAGATCCAAGGATAACTCCCACAGAACATTCCGGAATCCTCCTGGTTCCATACGTCTCTGGGGGCGGACCAACCTAATAGGTTCCACACCCTGATGGGGGCACAAGTACACCAGGATGAGGGCCCTCAGGAGGTAATGGTCCGACCATGACAAAGGTGACACCATAACACCTTCAATCATAGGACCCTCCGCTTCAAGGTTGGTGCAAAATACCAGGTCCAGAGTATGCCCCCTCTCAGGTGTCAGGCCAATCACAACCTGGGACAGGCCCATGGTTGCTATCGAGGCCATGAACTCCTGCTCCACCCCACACGGCCTGGCCTCGGCGGGAACATTGAAATCTGCCAAGACTATAAGCCTGGGGGAGCTCAAGACCCCCTCTGACTGCAGGTCAGTTACAGCAGTCAGGGATGCTGCTGTACAGTGGGGTGCACGGTATATCAGCAGGAACCCTAATCTGTCCCTGGCCGAATCAAACACAAGGTGGAGGCCCTCTACACCAGACTCAGCCAAAACCAGCCCCGACTCATTGTCCAGCCAGGTCTCTGTGATACACACGCAATCAGCAGCCCACTTCAGGAGAGACTCCCGGATTATAGTTGACTTATTGATTTATATTTGTATTTCTACCCCGCCCCTCTCACGTCAAGTGACTCGGTGTGGCTTACAAAATACTAAAAATATAACAAAAAAATAAACACATTCAAATAGATATTAAAACAATACAAAAACTTGCATAAGCGTGCAAAGAAAATTTCCTAGTGCAAAGGAAACCACTGGCCCAATCCTACAAATCCCTCCTGCCCTCCCCCTCTCTTCTGCCAAATGCCTGGCGGAAAAGCCATGTTTCACAATTTTGCTGGAAGGTGCGAACATTTGGGTTGAGGCACACCTCCACCAGGAGAGAATTCCACAGCAACAGCGCAGCTGCTGAGAACGCCCTCCTGTCCATCCTAATTCGTCGACAGCATGGGACTTCCAGGAGAGTGCCTCCCGGACGACCGCACGGGCTGACCAGAGGTCCGGGGGGCAAGGCGATCTCTCAAATAAGTAGGACCTAGACCGTGAAGGGCTTTAATGGTCAGCACTAGCACCCTGAAGCAGGCCCGGAAGACAATAGGCAGCCAATGCAATGCTTGGAGCACTGGTGTAATGTGCTCCCTACGGCCTGTCCCCGTGAGGAGATGGGCCGCCGCATTCTGCACTAGCTGCAGCTTCCAAACCATCACCATGCACTCCAAGTGGAGTGCATTCTGCAACAGTCTAGTCTTGAGGTGACAAACGCATGGATGATAGTAGTGAGATCAGAGTCCAAGAAGCATGGGCGGAGCCTTTTCACCAGATGTAGTTGGCAAAAGGCGCCCCTGGCCACAGTCAACACCTGGAGATCCAGATGCAGCTGGGGATCCAGGAGCACCCCCAGGCTCCACACAGATGGAACAAAGTGAGGACGAACACCTCCAATTATGGGAGAAACCTCCTCACTCAGATCACCAGTCCCGCCAACTAACATCACCTCTGTCCTATCAGGATTGAGCTTTAATTGGCTCAACCTCATCCAATCCCCCACAGCGGCCAAGCACCAAGACACCAAGGAGACAGCGGGGCCGGAGTCAGATGAAAATGACAAATACAGTTGGGTGTTGTCCGCGTATTGATGATAGCGGGACCCCCGCCCCCCCCCAGTTGCGCACGACCTCCCCAAACAGCTTCATATACACATTACACAGGAGAGAGGACAAGATGAAATGCTGTGGGACCCAACACGGGAGACCACTAGGGGACGAAGTACAGTCCCCCAGTTTCACCTGTTGAGATCTATCTGCAAGGTATGAATGGAACCATCGTATAACGGTCCTGTCCACCCCTGCCAGGTCCTGAAGGCAAGTCACCAACAACTCATGGTTAACACTGTCAAAGGCCGCCAACAGATCTAATAGAACCATGTCCAATTCCACAAGGTCCTCAACCAAGGCCACAAGTGCTGTCGCCGTGCCGTAACCAGGGTGAAAACCAGACTGCATGGGATCAAGAAAACAGATTCCATTCAAATGCGTCTGGAGCGGACGAGCCACTATCTGTTCAGGAGCCTTCCCTAAAAAGGGGAGGTTAGAGACAGGTCGGTAGCTAGCGGAGGCATCCACGTCAAGCAATGGTTTTTGGGTTTTTTTAGGAGGGGCTGGATCATAGCCTCTTTAAGGAAGCTCGGCACCCTTCCCTCCCAAAGGGAGGTGTTGATAACACCGGCCAGCACCGGCTCCATTGTCTCCCTGGTAGCTTTTACTAACCAGGATGGGCAAGGATCTAATTAACAAGTCATGGCTCGTATAGATCCCAGCACCTCGGCTGCATCGGCAGGCGTTACCAATTGAAACTCATCCCACAAAATGTGACCAGACAGTGCATTCCTATTCTCTGGCTCTGCTACTGCCTCTAAAATGGCGGAGTCAAAGTTGTGCTCAATGAGAGTGATTTTGTCCGCAAAGTACTTCAAAAACATGTCACAACAGGCCGTGGATGAATCCAGTTCCAGGCGGAGACAGACTGGACCTATCAGACCTCTCACCATCCGGAAAAGCTCCAATGGACATGGCTGAGCAGACACAATGAGGGCAGCAAAGAACCATTGCTTTGCTGCCCTCACCGCCACAGCATAGGACTTCTTTAAAAAACAAAAAAACAAAGCAGCTCTGCTGCAACCGATCGTCTTGGGTGCTAGTGCGGTGCCACTGGCGCTCTAACCGCCTCCCTTCATGCTTCAGACCTCCACAGCTCCTTCGTGTACCATGGGGACCTGTGGAGGTGATGCACTGGAACTGGACACCTAGGAGCCACCCGATCAATGGCCTCAGCCAGCCAACTGTTCTACAAGGCCACAGTTTGCTACTGACTTCGCGTAAAACAGCACCAGTTGCAGGCCAGATGCTCTCGTAACCTCGCATCCACCTCACCTGACCTTGGGGGGCTAAGAGGGGGACAGACACCAAGTATGTGTCCCTTATTTTTAATGGACACCATCTCCCCTTAGGACCATAATTCCCCCTCCCCAGCACAACCCCTACTGCTGCAGCCCCTGCTCTCGAGTAGCCCCCCCGTCCACCCAGCCCCCACCCTCTAGGGCCAGATCCGCCAGGGTGATGGAGGGAATCTCCCGCCTCGACATCCCTCCCTCATTCAGCAGCCGACCCCCCCCATAGCTCCCCCATCCTCCGCTCTCACAATACCCACCCCCTCCTTCTCACAGGGGGGGTCGCCCCTCTCCCACTCCCTCACACAGAGGGGGCCATGGTACTCCCTCCCTCCCACTTCCCCCACCCTCGCCAGGGGCCCCAGAAACCAACCCTCTACTAAACAACCCTCCCCTCTCACAACTCCACCCACTTCCTCCATGCATACACCGGGGGGGGGGGGGG
>QEPC01006697.1:2042411-2073594 GCA_003113815.1 Sphenodon punctatus | reverse complement strand
CCCCCCCCCCCCCCAATTCTCCCTCTCTTTTTCTTCCTTCGTTGATGGAGTCAACATCCAGCCTGTCCCTCAGGCACGAAGCCTAGGGTTCATCTTTGCCTCCTCCCTCTCCTTTAAACCTCAGATCAATTCTGTTGCCAAATCCTGTCGCTTCTCTCTGCACAACATTGCTAAGATCCGTCCTTTCCTAACTGTTTCCTCTGCTAAAACCCTGGTCCATGCCCTGGTCATCTCTCGCCTCGACTATCGCAACCTCCTTCTCGCTGGCCTTCCTCGCTCTCACCTTGCTCCTCTCATTTCTGTTCACACTCTGCTGCCAGGATCATCCACCTTGCCCGCTGCTTTGACCACGTACAGCCGCTCCGCTCCCCTCTCCACTGGCTCCCTCTTCCTGAACGCATTCTGCACAAACACCTGGTTTTTACCTACAAGGCTCTCCATGGCCTTGCTCTTTCTCAGCACTCATTTCCCGCTACACTCCTGTCCAGGAGCTCCGCTCCTCCCCTGCTACCACCCTCGCCTGCTCACGGTTCCCCTGCTCCTCAAAACCCATCCACCCCTTTTCCCTGGCAGCCCCTCATGCCTGGAACTCCCTCCCCGAACACATTCTCTTGGCTTCCTCCCTCCAAATCCCGCCTCAAACCGCACCTCTTCTGTCAAGCTTTCCCTGGCTCCTTGTTCTCCTCGCCCCCTTGCTGACTTATCTTGACTCATCGTATCTTGTGTAACATTAAATGAGTAACTACGCCTGTGTAATCAAGCCAAGTACGTGCACCTGAGACCTCATGAGTTCGTGTATGGATCCTTGTCTCTTCCTTTATTCCCCCCCCCTCCCACTTGCCTCTCTTAGATTGTAAGCCTGCTGGGGCAGGAACTGTGTCTTTTTCTTACAATTGTGAAGTGCCAGGTACATTGCTGGTGCAAATGCTTAATAATAATAATAATAATAATAATAATAATAATAATAATAAATTATGGGAGGCAGTTCTCATTCCCAGTGCAAGTTTCCAAGGTTATGAGGAGGATGAGGGGGAAAGAAATAATTACATGAAAGGCTGATTTGCTCTCTAAAGATTCTCAAAAGTTAGCACTGAATCTGAAGGTGTATTAATAATGAGGCAGAAACAATACATCTCAAGGGTCATTACGCCTTCCATGAAGACTAGTTCCAGTTACTCAGAGTTATAACTTCTCAATGAGCCACCAATAGGTGCTTTTCCTGGCATGCAGCCACTGTTATGGGTGGATAAATTAAACCGTCTATTTATGGTCTGTGGACATAGCGGAAACCACAGAAATTTATGGAAGGACTAGAGCTGCTCTAGTTCTTTCTCGTCTCCATGGTGGTCTCAGTATCTCCCTGGGAATTCTGCCCAGATTTCCCTGCTTAGTATGGGTTGCAGGAGCTGGTCACCAGTGCTTCCTAGACATCCCAGCTGTGTTTGAAAAGCAGCTGTAAAGCCTTTTACAAAGCCATGGAGCAAGCCTACTAGGACTGAATGGCTCCCAATCTCCCTTCACAGCCAGCACAAACTCCGCTTGCACTAGAGAGAATCGAAGGTAAATTTCGTTTAGATATTAGGGAAAATGTCCTAATGGTCCAAGCTGGGCAGAAATGGAATAAGCTGCCTCGGAAAGTGGCAGGCTCCATATCTGGATGTTCTCACAAAGAGGCTGGACATGTCATCCTGCATCCAAACAGGAGTTGGATAGACCCTCAAGGTCCCTTCTAATTCTACATTGAACTTACCTGACTATAATATAGGTTTGGCTTTTTTGGTCTAGGAATAGAAATGCTAGAACTGACCCAAATTTAAAAACAAAAAACTCATATGTAATATGGCAATTTTAGGTTCAAATACACACTACTAAATAACGTCAAGAACATAAGTAGTGCCAGACTGGGTCAAGACCAACGGTCCATTCAGCCCAGTATCCTGTCTCTGACAGTGTCACAGTCAGGACCAGACCAGGTCAGACCAATGCTCTATCCAGTCCAGCATCCTTTTTCCGAAAATGTCCAATCTCGGTTGCTTGGAAGAAGTACCCAACTATAACAATGGGGCGATCCATTCTCGGTCGTTCACTCCCACCTGCTAACAGTAAGAGGCTACATTCCCCAAACCTACCTGGCTAATAGCTGCTAATGGACCGATCCTGCAGAAACTTGTCCAACCCTTTCTTAAACCAGCTATACTGCTGTCCTTGACCACATCATCTAGCAACAAATTCCAAAACTTAGTTGTGTGTGACGAGTAAAAAATACTTTCTTTTATTTGCTTTAAATCTGCTCCCTGTTAGTTGAATGGTGTGTCCCCTAGTTCTACTACTATTTGAGAGGGTCAGTAACATCACTTTATCATCTTCTATCCTGTCCCCTCTCAGTCATCTCTTCTCCAAGCTGACGAGTCCCAGCCTATCTAGCCACTCCTCATACAGACACCCTTCCAGATCCCGGATCATTCTGTTGTGCTGCTCTAATTATATTTTGTTGCCCTTTTCTATTTCTACTATGTCTTTTGTGAGATGGGGTGACCCAGAACGGCACAAAGTACTCAAGGTGTGATCGCACCATAGATTTATTATGATATTTCTAGTTTTGTTCTCTATTCCTTTACCAATAATTCCTAACATTCTGTTTGCTTTTTTGATGCCCCTAGCACTCTGTGCTGGTCATCCTTGCCCCGCCGCCTCTGGGGATGCTGGGCTTGGAGAACCCTCTCCGGCTACCCATCTCCAGAGGCCCGTGTGGGCCATTTTGGGGGGGATGGGATTGAGCATCCTATGCTGGAGGTGGAGGCCTGTCTGGAGAGGGTTGGGAGTGGGGCAGCTATTGGGGTCATACTGGGCATGGGGAGGTATGGCAGCGGGCAGCGGGGGGAGGGGGAAGAGGATGGACTAGCAGGGCTTCAGGGAATGACATTTGGTTTCTGTCCCTTAATTTACTTAAGTTAACAATTTATTACCCAGCCCCTCCTGCCACAGGCAGCTCAGAGCGGCTTACAATCAATATCAACTAAAAACAATTCATAAAAGGAAGAAAAATACCCAACCTCACCCCAACCCAATCCCTCCTGCCAACTGCCTGGTGGAACAGCCAGGTCATACAACTTCTTCGAAAGAAGGGGAGATCAGGGGCCACCTGGACCCCCATCGGAAGGGAGCTCCACAGCTGCAGTGTGGCCACCGAGAATGCCCTTCCCTGCGTGGCCCCCCGGAACCTCGAGCAGGGCACACCCAGATGACTGCAAGGGCCGATCCAGTATCTGGGGGGTGAGGTGGTCCCGCAGACAGGTAGGGCCTAGGCCGTTTAGGGCTTTAAAGGCCAAGACCAACACCTTGAATCAGACCCAGAAAACTACTGGCAGCCAGTGCAGAGCACTGGTGCAATATGCTCCCGGCGGACCAGTCCCACCAGGAGACGGGCTGCCATATTCTGCACCAGCTGCAGTTTCTTAGCTGTCACCAGGGGTAGCCCCACGTAGAGCGCGTTACAATAGACCAATCTAGATGTGATGAAAGCATGGATGATGGTAGCCAGGTCGGAGTCTGAAACATACGGCCGAAGCCGTCGCATCACATGTAATTGGCGGAAAGCGCTCCTCGCCACAGCCTCTACCTGGACATCCAGGCGGAGCTGCCTATCGAAGAGCACCCCCAGACTCTGTACCTGGGAGACTAAAATGGAGGGCAGACCCCATCAATAATGGGGGCCACCATCTCCCTGTGTCCAACTCCCCCCTGTTGCGGGATATTTGGGGGTTAAGGTCAGTAGAGTCCCTGATCGGACACTGATGATGCTTAACACGAAGTCGGTGGCTACTAAAGCATCTACCGTTTGTGATCTTATTTAGGATGCAGCCGCTGACCTCATCTGCATTAGAGAGACCTGGCTGGATGTGGTGTCTGGGAAAATTTTGTCCCAGATGGTGCCAACCAGGTAGTCGGAGAAGCACTGGCCTATGGTCAGGGGCCGGAGTGGCTGTAATCTGCAAAGGCACTTTGGCCTTTTGAAGACCAAGCATTGGATTGTGCTTGCAGGGGCTGAGTGTTTGGGGCTGGGAAGACTGGGGCTGTGGTGACTGGAGGAAGCTGCTGCCTCTTTGCTTGTCCCTCCCCTTTCCCCAGGTAACAACTGCTAGGGCAGGGCCCTGTGGGCGCCAGCCCGAAGGGCGACACCCAAAGGGTGTCAGCCGTTGACTGGGGCCCTTCGCTGGGCGGGGAGGCCCGGGGGCCCCTCTGCTGGACAGACACCCATCGATTATCGTGCAGCCCATCTTCGCTGTTGCTGTCGCCGCCCCACTAATATCACTGCTGTTACTGCTGTTGCGGGGGGCGGCTTTCATCTTGTTTTAATTTGTGGTTTTAAGGGGTTTGGGGGGATGCAGTGGTTGTGGCTTGAGAGTGGGGGGCATGGGGAGTGGGTTAGGGTGGATAGGGCCCACCCCCCTGGTGAGGAGGGGAGGTGGCCCTTGGGGAGGGTTGGGGGGACCCCCTGTGAGACGGGAAGTCCCAGGGAGATGGGCCTTGTCCCCCAGTGAGACGTAGGGGCATGTGTTCAGTGGTGGTTTGCTTTTGCTGGTTTCCCCCCTCCTCCCCCAGGCATGTGCAAAGGTCGTGGCCATTTTCTGGGACCCCACTGGCCATGGCTACTCTGGGTTAAAAATTGGTCCCTTTCCTGTTTTACATGTAAATTGTCTGCTTTTGTTTTCTGGGTGGGGATCCTAGGGGCTTGGATGGAGGAAGGGTTTATAAAAAAATCTAATCTTTGCTGGAATGTTCCTTGCATTTTAAAATGACCTCGCTCTGCAGTTTGGTGGGATGTTGTGAGTACAGACAAAATGGTCTCCACCTCTCTAGTAGAGAGGCCATTTTGTGAATTTGTATCTACTGGTCGTGACTACTCTTTTATAAAATGATCCTCCTGACCCTCCCATTGCTGTTTTACAGCTGCTCCCTGATGCTGGAATGTTGTTTGGTGGCAATGCAGGCCTGCAACAGAGCAAACTTTTTTAAAAGGCCTGTTTCCTTGGACAGGCATTTGGCTGTCGGGGATAGGGGGTAGCTACTAGGGATGCTGGTCTTTCTGGGCCAGTTTTGCTTGCAGTGCCAGCCTGCAACAGGGCAAACCTTTTTTAAAAGGCCTGTCTGTTTGGACAGGTGTTTGGCTGTCGAGGATAGGGGGTAGTTACTAGGGATGCTAGTCTTGAAGGGCTTGTTTTGCTTGCAGTGCCAGCCTGCAACAGGGCAAACCTTTTTAAAAAGGCCTGTCTGCTTGGTCAGGTGTTTGGCTGTTGGGGATAGGGTGTAGCTACTAGGGATGCTGGTCTGGATGGGCCTGGTTTGCTTGCAATGCAGCCCTGAAACTGGCCAATTGTTTTTAAAAGGTCTGTGTGCTTGGACAGGCATTTGGCTGCTGGGGATAGAGTTCAGCTGCTAGGGATGCTGGTCTTGCTGGGCCAGTTTTGCTTGCAGTGATGGCCTGCAAAAGGGAAAACCTTTTTAAAAAGGCCTGTTTGCATGGACAGACATTTGGCTGCCGGAGATAGTGTTGGTACTGGGGATGCTGGTTTGCATGGGGAGTGCAAACCAGCACTCCCCATGCAAACCAGAACTACCTACTTCCTCCTTGTGAACAGAGGAGGAAGTAGGTAGGAGCGCAGCAGCAGAGAAGGCTGAGGACAACAAGGAGACCCCCTTTCCCCTGTTCTCCAACTGAACCCATCTCTTCCCCTGCCTCTTCTCATGCACCAAAACCAAATCCTTTCCCTCGTACTTCTCCTCTGTTCTCTTCCCTTACATTCTCTTCTGATTCGGCTTGTCGCAGGATAGGGAGCTAACTCAGTCCTCCCAGTTCTCCAAGCCAGAAGGAAGGCTTGTCCCAAAGTCTACACCTTCAGAAGACTACAGGTGGCCAAGGATGTCATCAAAATTGAGGGTTCAGGATAAAGGTAGGCGATGGTAACGTTATCTATTTTTTTTTAACCTACTATGCTTAATTTGCCCCCGGTGGCAGAGCTTCACGCAGCTGCATTCCCAGCGTTAACTAATGTAATGTCCATCCAATGTTAACCCCGGGAACGCCTTGCTGCTGGGTTATGCCACGCCACTGGCCTACTGTTGCCCTGGCTCCGTCCCTTGGCCCACTGGCAGCAAAGCCCCCGGCGGCAGGTTGAACCTGCCCACTGCCCCATCAGCCTCCAAACCCACCAGCCGCCACTGCCTCTGTGCCTATTTGGCATTAGTAACCGGATTAAAAACATGCAGTTCATATATATATGCAGGAATCAGACCTCGCAATATCTGGGAGAGATACCTATTATTGCTATTTTACAGATTAGAAACAAAGTTAATTGCTGTAGGTTAAAAAAGCAAATGGCAGAGCTGAGATTTGAATTTATGAGTTCGTACTCCTAATTTCATCGCCCGAATGCTAGTCCACAAATCCTTCCAATCTGTGGCAGAATATTTCAGACGAGGTTTTTGCACAAGTTTCAAATTTTTCACATTAATACATTTTTGCACTTTTAAAACTTGAAATGAATAGTTTCAATATTTAAAATACTGTGTTAACTTTTTATAAAGAAAGGTGTGTTATAAGCTAAATAAACTTACAGTTGGTGATGTCTGGAGGGGCATAACTATCATTCATGAACATGCTGGTGGGTTTTGCAACTTTCAGATAAACAAAATCAGATGTGTTTTTTAAGGCAGTCACTGCTTCTTCATGTGTAACTTCTTCTAAGCAAACACTGTTCACCTAAAGATAAAGAATAAATGAACTCACCCTTAAAATAAAATGAAGGTTTCATCAGTTAATCAGAGTTTCTACCAAACTTTTTTGATCATTCCCGCAACAGTAATGTATATTCTGGCTCATCGTGAGACAGACCTATGATTCTACAACATGCGCAGGGCTACATGGGCTTTTCTGACAAACAGAAAAGGCACAAGCCCCACATCTCATCAGGAGAATGCAACGATGGACATGGCAAAGCCAAGAATGCTGACACAGTGTTCAGATGTTGGGGCCAGGAGTCTTATCAAATGTGCTTCAATTATGAATACCTTCAATATAGTAACCATTACAATTGTTACAAATGATGATGTGCTAATACACATGAGCAAAATCCTCTAGGAGGGCAGAATCTGACCAGTAACCCACCGTCTAGTGTCCTGCCTCTGAGCGTGCACGGCACTGGAGGAGGATGTAAAGTTTCTACCCAAACATGCTAAAAGCAGTGGTAACGGATATACATATATCATTATTCATTATATAGCAACAGCAATGTCCCTGGTGCTGTACAATCCAGAGTTATAGACAGGTTCCTGCCCCAAGGGTCTTACAGTCTAAGACAAATAAGGGAGGGAAACACAGATTCATTAAGCTGAGAAAGCTTAGCTGCAGGGGACGCTGGATGAAACAGCAGCAGCATCAGTGAGCAGATTTAGGGAGCCAATAGCTAGGGAAAGCCTGACAGAAGAGAGAAGAGGATTCCAAACTTTTATCAGTGTTCTGTAGATTGTATTGTGTGAGAAGGAAATTCCTTTTCTTTAATTTAAATGCACCCCTCCTTTTTATATACATCACACACACTGCTGCTTGGCAGTAGGCGGTACTGCAGAACTGTGCTCCCTAGCTGTTACCAGACTAACAATCAACAAGTGCAAATCCATTCTGTGTTGAAATCGATGACAATGTATGGACAGGAGGCCATGATGTTACCTACTAGTCTCCAGTAGGATACCCCTCAGCACATCACCCCTGGCACCAGTCTGGTAGCCCCAGAACAGAGAAAGCGCTGGGAAGGTGTGGGCAAATCATCATTCTGAAGAGATTGTCAAGAATGTAATTGTGGAAGCACCCCCCCACCTGCCACAGCCAAGCCCTTTCTCCACCTACCCCCCACTCAAACACCATGGAGAGGTGCAGGACTTAGACTGGTCCTTTGCAAAAATGCATCTCTCTATGGTGGGATGATCAGACACTGGTAGCGAGGAGGTGCCCACCTCTAGATACAATGGCAGGATGTTCTCGTAGCAGCTACTGCCACACTGGTCATTTTCCAGATTCCAAACTGTGGCTGCTTTCTAACGTTACGGGGGGGGGGGGGGGAAGGACGTGTGCAATTGCGACTGCGGCTCTGTAACTGCAGCGGTTAGTGCCTGTGAGAATGCCCACATCCCCTTTTAATCACAGGAGAACACCCATCCTTGTAAAGGCTACATATGTGGACCTGGTAACGCACCAGTGTTCTCCTGTAATAAAAAGCACCAATTCCTGCAGTCACGACTGCATAAGTTCCCCGTCCCTCCCACGTAATGTCACAAAGCAGCCTGTGTTAAGTACGAGGGTTTGCAGAAAGGGGACAACCAAATGGGCCATTACAGACCAAACCAGCAGTGAGCATTCCATCTAGTAACCCCCATTGTCGCCACGGCAATCCAGTCGTGGATTTTATGACAAGAGGTTGCTTAATAAGGGAAATACCCACTTCCAGACAGTTTTCAATGGACCTTTATTTATGCAGCCTCACTCTCCGTAGTAAGTAATCCTAATCTTTTAAATCTCTCCATCTATGGAAGTCTTTCCATGTTTTCAATTATCTGTGATGCCCATTTCTGGATCTTTTCCATCTCTGCTTACTGAGAGGGAGTAACCACAACAAGGCAACCAAGTTGCAAGTCCACATTCGGCTCTCTGCTACACAACTCTAAGTCCAGAATAAGCAGAATTACCGGGCTCAATCGGGGGAGACAAAGTAATTCAGATGCTATCTTTTATTGGAACAACTTCTGTGGGAGAGAGCATGCAAGCTTCCATGGCACACGAGGCCCTCCCCTCAGACGTGTCTAGAGTCAGAACTGGAGACCGTGCAGAAAAGATTGCAGGAAGAAAGATACGCTAAACTCTGCCCACAAAAAACTGCCTTTTCTAAGCAAGGGCCCTTTATCAGAGATGGGATGGGCTAAGTGAACAGGGAGAACCTGCTACAGTAGAGAAAAACGGGCTTCTAGCTTTCACTTCCCACCCCACACAGGAACCTGTAAGTGGCATCAAACAGCTACAACCCATGTTCATAGAACCAGAGAATAGGAAGGGATCTCAGAGGTGATCAAATCCAACCCCCGGCTCAGTGCAGGAAATCCGCAGCGACAGCGTCCCCAACAGACGCCGTGCAGCCTCTGTTTGAAAACCTCCAGTGAAGGAGAGTCTCCCCCCCCGCCACACGCCCCAGGCAGTGTCTGTTCCGCTGTCAAACAGATCTTACCAATCCAGACCCTGAGAGAAATAATTTGTGAACCCTTTTTCTGGAATCCCCTCAATCTGTCAAGAATGTAGACATTTCTCACAGCACTCTCTTGAATAAGGCAATTTGGATTCACCAGGCCACATATAACCCAAAACGGTTGTGCCAGTCTTTCCCTGCAGCATCTATGCCCAAGTACAACCCCTTGGCCTCAGTAATAGCCCTTCCATACACCTGGGCCAGACCAGGCCCACATAAACGCTCTCTACTATTATTATTATTATTATTAAACATTTATAAAGCGCCAGCAACAACCTGGCGCTGTACAGAACATATAATCAGCTGCGGTCCCTACCTGTGGCTTACAATCTAAAAGACAAGGAGGGGGAGACAAGGAGAGGGGACAGCGGGAGAGACATGGGAGAAGACAAACAAACATTCAGGCGGATGCGAAGTCTCAGGCGCGTGTACTTGGCTTGGTTACAAGGTGGTCGGTAGCAGCAGTCAGCAGAGGAGGGCCGACAGTAAGAGCAAGGGGAAAGACTAGAGGGCATTGGGAAAGGCAGCATGGAAAAGGTGGGTCTTGAGGAGGGATTTGAAGGAGCGGAGGGAGGAGGCGAGGCGGACGTCGGCAGGGAGGGAGTTCCAGGCATGCGGGGCAGCGAGGGAGAAGGGACGAAGGCGGTTGGGCGAGCAGGAGAAGCGAGGGAGAGCGAGGGAGGGGACAGCGGAAGAGCGGAGAGCGCGCGCAGGAGCGCGTAGGGCGATTAGGTCCGAGAGGTAAGGGGGAGCTTGGTCATGGAGCGATTTGAACGTGAAAACCAGGAGTTTGAACAGGATACGTTCCGGAAGGGGGAGCCAGTGAAGGGAGAGGAGGAGAGGCGTCACATGGTCGAAGCGACGGGCAGAGTGAATGACCTTGGCGGCAGAGTTTTGGATCGCCACAAGGGGGGACAGGTGGGAGCGAGGGAGGCCAGCAAGGAGGAGGTTGCAGTAGTCGAGGCGAGAGATAACCATGGCAGCTGAAGATTGGCCTCCAGACATCTCCTCAAGCGTCTTTTCTCCAATCTACGCTCCAGCCTCTAGGTCTCCCAGATCACTATTATACCACAGTGGTCTACAGACAGTCATGATGACTAGGGTCTCGCTAGGAACCAGGGAGTCGAGGACCCCCTCTAACAGCTGAAAGGAGCAGTCAGTGAGTCTGTCAACCCCCTGGTTGGAAGGGGCAAATGTATGAACTCCAGCATTTGTAATGAGACTGATGAAATCCACTGAGTTCAGCAGTCTCCGTGGCTGTACAACCACCGATCGGCAGTGCTGCTGTCTGCTAGGTAGGGCACCCCCACATTGAAACACACACGGTAGTTGTCGGACCACTTAGCAGGGGTGATCCGAACATCCAGGATTGGAAAACCCAGCTCAAAGGTATGGTCGGAAGCCTGGCCAGTCCTCTGGGTGCACTCATGGATGCTCTGTAAAACCTAGAGATGCCAATGCATCCAGGAACTTGGAAGCTGGCCCCCTGGGTTTCCTGCCGTCGTGCATGTTTAAGTCCCCCAGGGCGAACAGCCTGGGACACTCCACCAGCAACACTAACATCAGCTCCAGGAACTCTGCCCCAAATCCCCCCATATGGTTCCCCAAATCCCCCCCAGTGGTTCCACTCATTCCTCTTGGGCAGAAGCCAGAGGGTGGTGTTGGGGGCTGAAACATCTAGCCCCCAGGCCTTGACCTGCGGCGTTCTGCAGGCTTCGATCTTGTCTCCATTATTATTTAATGAGTATATGCAGCCCCTGGGGGAGATCGTGAGAGAGGTCGGGGTGCGATGTCACCAATATGCTGATGATACTCAGCTGTACCTCTCTTTTTCAACTGACCCAGGTCCTGCTGTTTCGTTACTTTCCCAATGCTTGGAGGCCGTGGCGGATTGGATGTGGCAGAGTAGACTGAAGCTCAATCCTGATAAGATGGAGGTGATGGTGGTGGGAAGAGCGAGGGAGGTGCTGACTCCTCTGGTAGGAGGGGTCCGCCCTCCTGTAGCTCAGCAGGTTCGGAGTCTGGGGGTGGTTTTGGACTCGGGCCTCCGTCTGGATCGGCAGGCAGAGGCTAAAGCCACCGTTTCGCCAGCTGTATCTGGTACAGAGGCTTCGGCCATACATCTCCGGGCCCGACCTGGCCACTCTCATTCATGCCTTCATCACCAATGTGCTTTACGTGGGGCTTCCCTTGTTTCTGGTTCGGAGGCTGCAGCTACTGCAGAAAGAATGCAGCAGCCTGTCTCCTTACGGGGACGGCGCAGCGCGAGCACATAACACCGGTGCTCCGTGCTCTGCACTGGCTGCCTATAGCATACCAAGTCAGATTCAAAGTGTTAGTATTGATCTATAAAGCCCTGCACGGTCTCAGCCCCTCATACCTCAGGGTCTGCCTCGCCCTCCGTGCCTCAGAGCGATCCCTTCGGTCTACCAGGAGCACCTTTCTGGAGGTCCCCCATGTTAAACGCGGGGTCACAAAGGAGAGGCCGTTCTCGGTAGCCGGGCCGCGTTTATGGAATTCCTTCCCGAAGGAGGCTCGCCTGGCCCCAGGTCTACTGGCTTTTTGTTGAGTCTGCAAGACCTGGCTGTTTGCCCAGGCCTTCGGGGGGCAGGGGGGGTAGGTAGGGGGGGTTTCTGGGTTTTACTGATATTTTATAAATTGTTGTGGGTGTTTTTTAAATTTTTAACTGTTGATGATTTAATTAATATTATTGTGTTTTTATGGTGCTGTAAGCCGCCCTGAGATGCCGTAGGCATGAGGGGGTGGCCAATAAATTTAACAAAATAAATAGAAATATTGCCTAGGTGCCTATACACCAGCAGGACCATAAATCTTGCACTCAAATTGAATCTACCTGCCTCCAACATGGGCCACCTCGAAGGCGGGATGAAATAAATCAGTCACCCTACCACGTCTTCATTCTGCACGAGGCTGGTGGATCACTGAGAACCTCTGGCGGAACTAGCCGTGCCAAAACAGGGCCTGTGGCATCATCCAGCCAGGTCCGGGTGACACTGCAATAGAATCACACAGAGTGCTGGCAGCTTGATTCATCACAGACCTGGCAACAGTCATCCAGATCCTCATGCAGGAGGACTCTTTACTGGCCCTTTGAGCCACTCACAACAGGTTCCACAACTATCTACTAAACACATCTAGGACAAGGCACCTTCCACCATTGCTGCGGACTTCTCTTCCCCTTGATCATCACCCTGGTGGGTATCCTAAAACTGGCCTGCTCAGTTCCGTCACCCACTCCGGATGTTCTCCCTCCTTGTGGAATCATCTTTCTTATGGTAAGGGCTAAGCACCCAGCAGTTCACAGTAACTTTCACATAAGTTGACAAATGAGCCTTTGTGCGTGTTGAGTTTAGACATTAATTTTGGAGAATCCAGGCAAAGACCTGTTTTCTGGCTGTCTCTCATCAGTGATAGGTTTAAAGGTCTGGTATCGATTACATTTCAAGATTAATGACAGAGGACAGACCACCGGAGATTGGTTTGGGTAGAACCAGAAGATGGCTGTAATATTTTATTTATTTATTTTTCATTATTTATGACCTGATTCGCCTGCCTAGGTAGCTCAAGCAGGCTTACAAAAGTGAGAATATTTAAAAATAACATAAAATGGAGGCATAGGAATAATAAAATAAAAACCTCACCCACCTCCCTCACCAAAGGCCTGGCAGAACAGCCAGGTCTTGCACAGTCGCAGAAATGAGGCAAGGTTCCAGGCCATCTGGGCCTCCACCGAAAGGGAGTTCCACAGCCTAGATGCCAGCACTGAGAATGCCCTCTCTGCTGTAGCCCCCCAGCACCACTTGGGGGACATCAAGGAGGGCACCCTCAGCAGACCGCAGGGGTTGATCCAGGCCACAGAGAGTGAGGCGGTCGCGCAGATAGGAGGATCCAGACCATAGAGGGCTTTATAGGGAAGCACCAACACTTTGAATCTGGCCCAAAAGACTATCGGCAGCCAGTGCAGAGCTTGGAGCACCGGTGTAATGTGCTCACAGCTACCCCCATCCAGTAAGGAGATGGGCCGCCGCATTCTGCACCAGCTGCAGCCTCCGGATCATCGCCAAACGTAGCCCCACGTAGAGTGCTTTACAACAGCCTAATCTTGAGGTGATAAAGGCATAGATGACAGTGGCCAGGTTGGAGTCCGAGACATACGGCCAAAGCCGTTGCACCAGATGTAATTGGCTCAAAGCACTCCTCACCACAGCCTCAACCTGGAGATCCAGGCGAAGCCGAGGATCAAGGAGTACCCCCAGACTCCGAACCGGAGACCAGTGGTGGATGAGCTCCATCAATGATGGGGGACATCACACCCACTGCCCTCCCCATCAACATACCTCCGTCCTGTCAGGGTTTAGTTTCAGATGGCTCGCCCTCATCCAATCCCCCACAGCCGCCAGACATTGGGTAAGCACCGAGACTGCCGGGTCTGGGCCAGATGAAAAGGAGAGGTAGAGCTGGGTGTCATCAGTGTACTGATGACACCGCACTCCATACCATCTCACGACCTCGTTGAGCAGCTGCATGTACATGATGAACAAAAGAGGGGACAGAATAGAGCCTTGCAGAACTCCACACGTGAGGTCTTGGGGAGAGGATGAACAATCCCCGATCACCACCCGCTGAATTCTTCTCGCCAGGAAGGAGCGGAACCATTCAAGGAAGGTTCTGCCCACCCTGGCATAGTCCCGCAGGCGGGCACCAGCATCTCACGATCAATGGTATCAAATGCAGTCGACAGATCTAACAGGATTAGCAAGGTCGAATGACCCTGGTCCAGTTCCTGGTGAAGGTCGTCGACCAAAGCCACTAATGCAGTCTCCGTGCCATAATCCGAACGAAAGCTGGACTGTGAGGGATCAAGGAAACTGGTGCGGTGCAGATGCTCCTGCAGCTGCTGAGCCACCACCCACTCAATAACCCCTAAAAAGGGAAGGTTAAAGACTGGCCGATAACTGCTGGGGGAGTCAATGTCAAGCAATGGTTTTTTGAGCAGGGGCCGCACCACTGCCCCTTTGGGGCAGTCTGGCACTCTGCCCTCCCACAGGGAGGCATTGACAACACCCGCCAGCAACGGCCCCAGCGTCTCCCGGCTGGCCTTGATTAGCTAGGACAGGAATGGGTCTAGTTCACAAAATGTGGCTCTAACAGCCCCCAGAACATCTGCTACAGCGGCGTGCATCACCCACTGAAACAGATCCCACAAATCCAGACAAAACGGAGCCTCTATAACCTCTGGTTCTCCTACTGTCATAAATGCGAAGTCAAAGTCATGGTGAATTTTTTATTTGCAAAGTACTCAACAAACTTGTCACAGCGGGCACTGGAAGACTGCAGTTCCAGGCGGAGGGAGGCCGGACTGACCAACCTCCTCATCACGTGGAAAAGCTCTGCTGGATGAGACTTTGCAGATGCTCTCAGGGTAGCAAAAACTTTTTTGTTGCCTTGACAGTCACGGCATAGGCCTGTAAACGGGCTCTATGCCACAACTGGTTAGCTTTAGCACGAGACCGGCACTGCCATCGCTCAAACCGCTGCCCTTTTTGCTTCAGCTGCCGCAGGCCCTCAACAAACCATGGCGGCCTATGGTGCCGATGCTGAGGGAGCAGACGGCTAGGAGCCGTCCTGTTGATGGCCTCGGTCAACAGAGTATTCCACAAAACCACGAGGTCATCAAGCGGACGGCCGTCAAGATCAGAGGGTAACTCCCCTAGAGCATTCTGGAACCTCTCGGAATCCATCAGTCTCCGGGGGCGAACCAACCGAACCGATTCCACACCCTTCTGGGGGCAGATGCGTGCCGGGAGATAGGAGGTAATGATCTCTCCACGACACCTTCCCCACCCACAGATCTCCTGCCTCAACGCCGGGGGGGACAGTGTGAAACAGACTATGGAGCATCCTTTCCTTGAGGGCAAAGCTCTCCCATTCTTGGCTATGGCTGCTTTCAGCGGGGGAAACTGACAGTGGGTTAGGGGTGTGTGTTTTAGCTCCATTGGATGATTGGTTTTATTGTGTTTTTTATGGTTTTACTAATTTATTTTGTAAGTTGCCCCGAGCTGCCGAAGGCAGGATGGGGTGGGATATTAAATGCTGGAAATGAATAAATAAAATAAATAAGCAAGCAAGCTAAAATTCTGTCTGACAGCAGACATCCCATGTAATATTGCGTGGATATGTGCCACACGAAGAGGGAGTATGAAAACTTCAAGCACAGAACCTCAAAACATGAACTTTTAGACTGATGTCCTCTCAAGAAGCTTCCAGTCGTGGCAGTAGTAGGTCAGGAGAGACTTGTGTTCCTGCCAACGCTGCCTCACCTAGCACACTACTGACCGAGCATACACAAAGGCTTGCTATAGCTTTGGCAAAGCCTTCCCATTCTTGTCTTGGAAAAACGGCTATGAGTGTGGAAGGAGAACTGGATCCGCTGTAGTGGCAAGCCCTGAAGCTTCAGATGGAGTTGGGGAGGAGCCCAGGGGGGCAGCCATCCATTTCACTCTGTAAATACTCGAACATGGCAGGCCAGGAATTCCTAGAGAGCATTGCAAAGTGTGTTGCACTTCTCTGTTGATAAAAACCTGACAATGCCTCCAAACTGTCACAACGGTCCCCATAGCTCCCAGGTAACCTCTACACTTCATAGCAAGCTCAGGTGGTGAAAGTAGGAGAAAGGAGCCCATGAATTTTCATGCCAGCCATTACCCAAAGTAAGATTTTGATATTCCCACTCACACGGAGTAGTCTCTCTCAGCAAAATACACAAAACTATTCCTGGAACAAGGCACTGTTTGCTGTGAATCAGAACATAAACTTCATGCCGGATTAAAAGGGGCATTTGTGAACTTACCAGAAAGGTATTTATTATTGTAGACTGATATTTGCAAAGTGACCATGGAGGCTTAAAAGAGCTAGATTGGTGGTTCTCCCCAACTCTCTTTATGGCATTGACCCCCAGAGCACCAAGCCAGTGCTAGTAAAAGAATCACAACTCTCTCTTCAAAAAAAATCCTTGTGTTTTCTCTGAGTTCAAACACCAGATGCAAAACATGAATCTTACACCTTTTTTAAAGTATAAAAAGAAGGAAAGGGGTTAAGGAAGGAGGACCAAGGACCATGCACGTTGACGTGTGATAGGGTGTTGTGATAACTCTTCATAGGGACTGGGCCTTTGTGCATCAGCAGTTTAGACAGTTGGCCCTGACCCTATCATCACCACCAATATGCTGATGATACTCAGCTGTACCCCTCGTTTTCAACTGACCCAGGTCCGGCTGTCTTGTTACTTTCCCAATGTTTGGAGGCCGTGGCGGATTGAATGTGGCAGAGTAGACTGAAGCTCAATCCCAATAAGACGGAGGTAATGGTGGTGGGAAGGGCAAGGGAGGTGCTGGCTCCTCTGGTAGGAGGGGTCCGCCCGCTTGTAGCCCAGCAGGTTTGTAGTCTTGGGGGTGGGGGTGTTGGATTCGGATCTCCGTCTGGACCGGCAGGTGGAGGCGGTGGCTAAAGCCGCTTTTCACCAGCTGTATCTGGTACGGAGGCTCCGGCCATACATCTCCGGGCCCGACCTGGCCACCCTATCACCTCGAGGCTGGACTACTGCAATGCGCTCTACACGGGGCTGCCCCTGTTTCTGGTCCGGAGGCTGCAGCTAGTGCAGAATGCGGCGGCCTGTCTCCTTATGGGGACGGGGCAGCGGGAGCACATAACACCGGTGCTCCGCGCTCTGCACTGGCTGCCTATAGCGTACTGAGTCAGACTCAAGGTGCTAGTATTGATCTATAAAGCCCTGCACGGTCTGGGTCCCTCATACCTTGGGGACCGCCTCGCCCTCCGAGCGATTTCTGCGGTCCACCGGGGGCACCTTCCTGGAGGTCCCACGTGTTAAGCGGGGGGCCACAATGGAATGGGTGTTCTCGGTGGCCGGGCCTCAGCTTTGGAATTCCCTCCCAGAGAAGGCCCACCTGGCCCCGGGTCTGCTGGCGTTCCGCCAAGCCTGCAAGACCTGGCTGTTTGCCCAGGCCTTGAGAAGGGAGGGTAGATGGGGGGGGGGGGGTTGTTTTGGTTTTTAAAGATACGTTAAAAAGTGGTGGTTGGGGGCTGTTTTAAATTTTTGATAATTTTAAAAACATTATTGTTGTTTTATTTGTTGTACACTGCCCCGAGATGCTGCTGGCATGAGGGGGTGGTTAAGAAATATTTATATATATATATATATATAAATAACTAAATAAAGTTGTACAGGGGTTAATGTGTTCACAGATTTGGAAGCAGCACTCAGAGAAGGCCAAGCTTGGCCAGCAGGGAGCTGGTTGTGACTCCATAGAGGGACCTCACCTCCGCAGGAGAGGCGGAGAACCCAGGAAGGGCCTATGCCTCAGACCCAGAGTAGGCTTGTGTTTGGTGGTGAAACGAACACTGAAGAGCACAAGGAACAGACTGTGTCCAGAGAGGAGTCTTTGAGAAGGCAGGAGGTGCAGGCCTGATCCTGCGGAGACTTATCAGGGGTAGGTGTCCTCCTCCACTGGATATGCAGACTGCCATGGGAGGCATGGGTTAAGCAGAAGCACGCTGGGGAGAGGAGAGGCTGGCAGGATGGTGCAGGGACAGGTTTTAGAGAGCTAGAGAGATGTGATGGAGCTTGGGCTGGCATTCCCCATCAGCGATTTGTACTGCATTTGTGGAGCATGTGGGACTGGATCACACAACTGCCAGCGAGATCATGCTTATTCCCTGTGATGCTCGACTGTTCTTCCTCTGCTCCTGTGCTACAGGGAAGTGGTGTTCCCAGTGAGGGTTTAAATCTAGGAACATCTCACATTCCCCAGAAACCTCATATTTGATTCACTATGTTTTCGACTCTCTCAGTTAGGATCAATTCACACACAGTTCCATAAACTGATTATCTTGCCATCCTTCAGCATGTCATCAACAAGTAGAAGAGAGGGAAAGTAACAGCTTTTACTTACAGCTAGAAGCTTGTCGCCAATTTGAAGCTTGCCATCTTTGTGTGCTGCACCTCCCTCAATGATTTTGGTAACGTAGATACTATTGTCACCAGGAATATGCTGATTTCCAACGCCACCAGCTATGCTGAACCCAAGACCTGCTTGAAAATAGATTCCAGGGAATTTTAAACTTTTAACATTGACATCAATCTACTAAATGCAATATAAAAGGCCACAAATCCACATGATGCAACTTAAAAACTCAAGAGTCAAGATTGTCAAAGCAACAATTATTGTAATTTTTAAATGGCAGCAATTGGCAAAAGTGAGGTTTTATTTTGGATGTAGCAGCAAACATTTACAGGAATTTTACAAAGCAGCTAGGTGCATTAGTGAGGTGCTAACACTTCAGAAAGACAAGCCAGCTCAAAGATTAGTTGCTTTTTACAGGTTTGCTATGTTACCTCTACAACATGGAAACAGAGGTACAATGGCAGCCTCCTTTCAAAGGACGGGCCTTTCCCAGATTTCCAGGGCTGGGAATAGCGTATTGCTCTCCAGGAACTGCCTGCAGGCAGAGCAGCACTCATCAACAGTACCGTGCCGTGGCCCACTCCAAAATTGCTCAGAGCTTTCCTACTTCACTTACGGTTGGATCGGACATTGCTGTGAAGGACAGGGCTTCTGATGCCACGACATGCATAATATGCGCAGCGTACTGTAATCCTCCCACTGTCTCAGTTTCACCCTTTTTGTGAACGGAAGTTTTAAATTGGCCACGTACCTTTTGGGCCTTTTACAAGTTTTATCTCCATTATTTTTTCTGAAACTGGCTTCCTTCTTTTGACATAGAGACGTACAATGGCCCCTGCCTCCTTTAACGCTTCCACGGCTTTGGTGTGTGTCACGTCACGGGCATCCACTTCATTAACTCGTAATATACAGTCATTAACCCTGTGGATGACAGCGCTTACATTTAGGAGAAGCACCACAGTGATATGAACACGCTTCCCATCTGGCGACAGCACAGTCCGTCAGTGCAGTAAAGGCTGACAAGCACAGTTAAAAAGAAATAAAATATTTAAATGAAAGAGTAATTTGGTTATGCAACATTTTGAGTAAAATATTTAACTACCTTAAACATAATGTCCAAATATACTTGACATGGCTATGAGTCAAGCTTTGGGCATCAGACAACAGACTAACTGGGCCCCCTCACTTGGGAGGCCTCCCACCTCAGACGTTTTTGGCATGTTCTGACATGTCCAGGACAGCCTGCAGCGCCATAAATGGTTAAAACCAGCAAAAAGGCCTTGTAAGGATATCTCAGTCGGTGTCCTTAAACAAGCCTGAAAGTGTGGTTCCCTAATAGTGGCCATGGACACTCCCTTGGCTTGAGATGTGGAGTCTTTCACACCGCCCAAGGAGCCAAGATCAAATCAACATTCTTGACTCACCCTTTCATCCTTTGTTTCCCTTTCCCATTGCCGGAAGTCATCCTGGTTAATATAAGAGACCCTTAGTTTATGCAGGGCCTCAGAACCATCTTGACTAGCTAGGAGGGACTGTGTTGCTGGTTCCGTGGTCAGGGTCCAGGGACAGATCTGGATCCACTCTCCCTGTCCCAGTCCCTAAGCGATAAAGCCTAGTGACTCAATCCTGAGAGTGTGGAGTCTACCTTGTTCGTCGTCATGCGTGCACTGCAGCAACCCTTGAATCCCTCAACGCAAAGGACTACAGGTGTGTGGGGGAGAACTACTAGGTTGGAGCCACTGTCCCTAAATGACAAGGCCTCTTACGTTCCAACAGGTGCACAGGTGACAACAATGGGTCTTTCGGAAACTTCAGATGCCTACATTCCCATGGGACACTTTCCTCTTCTTACACTGCATAACATTTCTTCTCTGCCAACCACTTTTTGCCCCCATCCTTCACAATCACTCTATTGAAAACATATCAATGCCCTCATGATACTTCTCCACCGAGATTGTGAAATCGTCCTCCTTGGATGTTTTAAAAAACCACGCATCTGTCTGTCATGCTGTAGGCAGAGGAGATCCTGCCTTGGAGCAGGGGCTGGACTAGATGGACGAGCCTCTGTCTGCGATGCTGTAGGGAGAGGAGATCCTGCCTTGGAGCAGGGGCTGGACTAGATGGACGAGCCTCTGTCTGCGATGCTGTAGGGAGAGGAGATCCTGCCTTGGAGCAGGGGCTGGACTAGATGGATGAGCCTCTGTCTGCGATGCTGTAGGGAGAGGAGATCCTGCCTTGGAGCAGGGGCTGGACTAGATGGATGAGCCTCTGTCTGCGACGCTGTAGGGAGAGGAGATCCTGCCTTGGAGCAGGGGCTGGACTAGATGGATGAGCCTCTGTCTGCGACGCTGTAGGGAGAGAAGATCCTTCCTTGGAGTAGGGGATGGACTAGATGGACAAGTCTCTTTCCGTGATGTTGTAGGCAGAGGAGATCCTGCCTTGGAACAGGGATTGGCCTAGACAAGCCTTGAGGCGCTTTCCAATACCACGGTTCTAAAACCGCCACAGCAATCTGGATCTCAAGTCAAGGGACCAGATCAAACACTCCAAAGCTGTGAAAGTCATTGACATGGGTGCAAAATACATAGAAGTAATTCACTATGCAGACAAAAAGATTGTCAGGTTGGGTCTTGCAGTGGAGAAAGGGGCCCAGGGCTGTGAAAGTCTACTCATCAGCTTAAGTAGTATCCTGGCCAGAGGCCAACAAGTGACATGATTTGTACAGACCTGCTCAGTGACAAGGACAGGCCTAATTCATAGCAAGAGTTATTGACTGAAGCTTTGCCTGCAGTGACAGCAACGGCTATGAGGTGGGTCAGGGGCCGACATCAATATCACTAGGCATAAACAATTGAGGTATCTCATTGCTAGCCAACATACCGTAGTCTCCCATCCTGTGCAGCCGCACCTCCAGCAATGATTTTTGTAATGAAAATACTCGCGTCATCTCCAATATGCGGGTTGTCTGTACCACCGGCAATGCTAAAGCCAAGCCCTGAATTTCCCTGAAAAATAGATGCAAGCTACTTGTGGCTTTTTCTTTAAAAAACAGGCATAATAAAAGTGAATTAGGAGGTAATTTTGGGGTAATGTGAAGTGAAATATGCAAGAACAAATTAGGTACCATAACATGACATTTAGTTTACTGTCGATGCATTTAAAGAACGAATCACAAACGAGTGTATAATTCTGACTACTATGGTGAAAACCTACGTTTTGACTATATTACAGGAAAAATTCAAACTGTCAACACTGTGATCCCAAACCTCCTGCACGTGGAATCCGTGTGGCTTGCATGTCTCCCAATGTTCCCGCAATGGGCGCATGTGGGTTGCACGTGTGAGTACCGTGCAGCGCACGTGGAGCATGGGATTGGTCCCAATGACAGTAACAATAGTTTAAGGTAATTTCCTCTCGTGAACCAAAATTAATCAAATTTCTTAGCTGAATGTCTTAAAATATGGACCAGAAGAATTTTTGTTCATTATTATAAAAAAAACAAATTGACAGACAACAAAATTAATTAACCACAAGGAAATGTAATAGACACACGAGTATCACAACACTTGGTTGAACTGCAGCATCTAAGAGTCCTTGTCTTAACCAAGGACAAATACAACAGAGGTAGATAGATCCACTTCAGCATTTCTGCACAGTATCTAGTGCACAAATAGAATTGTCAGAGCAAGGCAAGAAACCTACTAGAGAGACTGCAGTAATTCCAGCCTCCTAATGAAACAGTATTTATTTGGCAAGTATTAAATTAGGAATACAAAGTGTGTGCAAAAGCAATATAATCTGTTTTTCTGTCTGCATGCATCTGATTTTGATTAAATGATAAATCAAAGGAAATACCAGAAGGAAAGAACAGTAAAGTCATCTTCTCAGAGTAGCAGAGTAATTGACTGTATGCAGTGCAATGGCTAATCTTTTAAGCAAGCATATAGCATAAACCTCCTCCATCAAATAAATAAGTATATTTAGTACATTACCCTTTCAAGAGTAATTTCTTCATATTCGTAGTCTGCATCTGTACCATTGACCTAAAAGAATGAAAAAAAGGATCACGTTTACACTACCCAACACACTGACCAAAATCTCTCATGTGCAGAAGAGAAAAACCTTTCAAAGTCATGTTCTCTAACTAAATTTGAGAATCAGGAGACTCATTCAAAGTTTCCTTTTCCCACCCCAACCGTTTCCCTATATTCAATACTAATTAGAATTCTAAGGAAGCAGTAAGCTACGAAGTCATAGAAACTGGAAATGTCTATGTCAAATACAACCAACACATGCAAATTAGAAACAATTTATTTTAAAGATGGCAAAGAAATTAAGAATAGCTAACAAATTGCAAAACTGAAAAGTACAGCTAACTGGAAAAAACACAACTTCTACAATATATGGTTTCTGAATTTAAGAGATCCATTATTAGATTTAAAAGAGGAGGGGACCGGGGGGGAAGAGAGATACACCATCCATACCTATCTGGTACATGCAGTGTATTTTCTTATCCTTTAACAAATATATGCAAAAAGGAGTCCGTTCCATACCACTTTAAATTCATCAAGGTGTAACCACAGTTTTGGAATATATATTAGTTTTTTATGAAGTCTATATACACAATAGTCAACCATTGTTCATAATGCTACCTACATTCAAGTTATTGGATGAGTCATAGCTTTAATACAGTCAACGAGAAATGGATACTGTATGTTTAACATGCGATATCTTTCCATTAAAAAAGGAAAAGGTCGCAACCTCATGAATACATGAAACTCTATCTCCTAACAAACCTGAAAGAAAGTGATCACAATGCCATAGGAGTTCTGTTTTTATATTAACTTGTTCATTTAGCTTTCATCTACGAACAAGGACAACATGTGACAGTCAAGACCGCTGTCTAGTATTACAGAATTTTGAAAACGGTTCACCATGATGATGAGTGAGTCAATACTGAAGGCAACAGCAAGCAATCTCAGTGCTTTTGGAAAACAGGAAAAATAAAAGCCTAACCGAAGCGGCTTGGACACAACAAGTGAAACTCAGTACCGACAAATGTAAGGTAGAAACCTAAAAAGGAAGGAATAACATCAAGTGCACAAATACAAAATAAGCAATAATTGGTTTGGCGGCAGCATAACTGAGAAGGATCTGGGATTTATAATGGATCACACACTAAACATAAGCCAGTAAATGTGATGATGGAGCAAAGGAGGCAAATGTCATTTTAGGTTGCATTAGAGCAGGAAGCGACTGTTCCACATTACTCAGCTCTGATCACACCTGAGCATTGTGCCAGGTTCTAGGGATTACACTTTAAGAAAGAGGTTGACATTCCTACCTACTAGGCTACTTTCAGATTTACTCACGATTTGGCATTCATCTGTCTATGATCAAGACCATAAAATATCAACTAATGTTGTATTTTTCTGAAGATGCTGTAAACAATCTATTTGTCTAATCTGTATAGTTCAAAACTCAATAAAAAGTTAATCTTAAAAAGAAAGTTGTTGACAAAAAGGAAGTTTCCTTATCTGTGAATCTCTGTTCTACTCAAAGCCTGTCTGATCCTCAAAAGTGGAATCCGACATGGGTGAGGTCCAACTTGCTTCAAAAGAAGAACGGAAATCCAGCCAACCCCCTCCGGCTTTTCGCAGCATGGACAGTCAGATCTGACAGGAATCCCACAACCAGTGCCTTTCCACAGGAGGGCAGGTTTCCTACCAGTTCAAACAAGTCTTGACCCAGATGGGTCCAATATCCAATGGAACCAAGTCAGAAAGCCCTGAAGCACCTGACGGTCAAAAGCCATTTTAGCAGATGCTAGAGTCTTCTCTCTGTAGTGACATGTACAGGCTTGAGCAGCGGACCAGGTGGCCAACCCTTCGGATTTGCTCCACTGAAAACCTACCCAGGAGCAACGAAATCATGGCTGCCCCCGAGAAAAGGCACAGCAATTCCCATAGGAGGAGGGACCTGCGAGGTCTGGTAAGCCTTCAAAATAGAGGTGCTAAACCATCTAGCTAGTATCTACTGTCTGAAAACTTCCTACCCTTTTTCCTTGCCCAGAAAGCTACAAACAAGGCAGATACCAATGCAGGTAAAACTTGAGTGCCCTCCTGACACCTGATCTATGCTATTCCCTCACTCTAGGAAGCTGGAGACTGGGACAAAAAGAGGGCACATTCAGTTCTAGATCCTAGTTGACCTTCTGTATGAACGCAGGGGTCTAATCTCAGGACTCCTTGTCTTTGTGAAAAATGCACAGTTCTGAATCAGAAGAAAGAGTCCCCAGCTCTGAGACTCTACAAGCTGAGGTCATGGACACAAGGAACATTATCTTACCTGTTAAAAAGAACCATGACGACATCTACAAACAACATTCAGCCCCCAAGTGGAGAACCAGTGGCTAAATAGTGGGCAAGTGAGTTGTGCTGCCTTGAGGACTCCGCTAACATGAGGATGTGAGGAAAAGAAACGTTGGCCTCCACAGAAGATCATAGAGTCTTGGAGCTGGAAGGGACCTCAGAGGTCATCTAGTCCAACCCCCTGCTCAGTGTAGGAAATCCACAGCTACAGCAACCCTGGCAGATGCCGCCCAGCCTCCGTTTGAAAATCTCCAGTGAAGGAGAGTCCACCACCTCCCTAGGCAGCATCTGTTCCACTGTCAGACAGCTCTTACCTTTAGGAATTTCTTCCTAATGTTTAGCTGAAATCTGCTTTCTTGTAATTTGAGCCCATTGGTTCTAATCCTGCGCTCAGGAGCAACAGAGAACAAGCCTGCTCCATTTTCTATGTGGCGGTGTAGTGGGGGGGGGGTCCCCCCAGGGCCGCACTGGGGTCACACTCAGAGGAATTAGCTGTCCCCCTGCTACACCGTGTCAGCATCGGCTGAACCCCCTCCTTCCAGGCAGGGGGTACTCTCTCAGGACACGCCACGCACAGTCCAGAGGGTCTTTAAGTTCTCAGTCCTTTATTGGACACAGTACCTGGGCTGCCGGCTCATCCGCGTTCACCCTGCAGGTCCAGGTCCGTCTCTCTAGACTTCAGGAGTAAGGCAACTACAACCCCCCAAAGTCCATCCAGCCAGGCCTTACAACCCCAGGCTCTGGCCAAGTCTTCCCCCAGGTAGGAGGCTCCCTCCTGGGGATAGCCTCTCCACAATACCTGGGTCCTGCTGGTTCTCCAGTCTTTCAGCACCCTGGAGAGCGTAGACCAGGAAGGCTTTCAGGGATATGTTGCTCCTTTGTCTCCCTGGTAGAGACGGAGTTCTTCCTCGCTCAGCCTTCCTCTTATACAGGCAGAGTGGGCGTGGCCAGGCTTTCACTCCTCTCAGCCTTAAAGGGTCACCAACCTTGCCCACTCTATCACAGGGGTTTCTCAGCCTGGTCACCCCACAGGCTCTTCCCCAGCTATGGGGTTATTATTATTTTTATTATTAACAAACATTTATATAGCGCCAGCAGTGTACCTGGCAATTTACAAAGTAATAAAATAGACACGGTCCCTGCCCCTAGGGCTTACAATCTGAGAGACAGGAGCTGGGGGAGAGACTTAGGAAGGGGAACAGAGGGAGAGACAAGGGGTCTAACATTCATGAAGATGCGAGGTCTCAAGTGCACGTACTTGGCTTGGTTACGATGAGAATGACAGCAGGCAGGTCCATGTTGCAAGGATAAGGGTAAACCGATCGTAGGTATAGGAATAGTGGCTCAGCAGGATAAAGAGTCAGACAGAGCAGAGCGAAAGAGGTGAGTTTTAAGGAGAGATTTGAAGGTATGAAGGGAGGGGGCAAGGCGGATGTGGACAGGGAGGGAGTTCCAGGCATGGGGGGCAGCAAGTGAGAAGGGACGAAGGCGCTTAGGGGAGCAGGGAAGGCGTGGAAGGGTGAGAGAAGGGACAGAGGAGGAGCGAAGTGCACGAGCGAAGTGGACTCTGCTACACCTCTAGGCGGGTTCAGACCTCTGTCTGACCCTAGCAGCCCCCCTTCTTAAAGAGGCAGCAGCCCCGCAGGACTGCTCCATGCTACAGATGGCCCTTCAGATATTTGAAGATGGCTATCATGTCTCCTCTTACTCTTCTCCAGGCTAAACACACCCAGCTCCTTTGACTTTTCCTCATAGGACTTGGTTTCCAGATCCCTGACCCTCTTCGTTGCTCTCCTCTGAACCCGTTCCCATTTGTCAATGTTCTTGTTAAAACGCGGCGCCCAGAACTGGACACAGGACTCCAGATAATCTCTGACCAGTGCAGAATAGACTGTAACTATGACTTCTTGTGACATGGACACGGCACTTCTTTTTTTTAAAATTAATTATAATTTTATTATCAAGCACAACACACATACACCAAATAAGAATAAACAATTGAACACACATGTCAACATTGTGGGTTTTTCCCTATTGGTGTCCATTATGCCTTTTACGTTACATACATTGTAGTTTACCAGGTAAGATTTAAACTCTTCTTGGAGGGTTTTTCCTTGGATGACTTCTGTGCATGTGAACCATTTGGTTGTGAATTTCTTGGATTTGTTCTCTTGGGTGGCTGCTAGTTTTTCTATGGAGTACATGTACCGCATGCGTTTCAGCCATGCCGTCTTTGAGATGGCTGTTGCGTTTTTCCTGACTTCCTGACATGACTTCCCTGACCTGAAACACCTCCATAACGTGGAAATAGAGAGGGCACACAGAACGCTGCACCCCAAACCGAAAGAAAGTGACCCCCCCAGAGCCATCATGGCAAAATTCTAGAAATTTAAAGATAAAGAGGCTCTTCTAGGAGCCGCGAGGGAAAAAAGATCAAGGCTTGGAGTGCCAGGGCAGCAAGCTCAAACTGCAGACAGACTACGCTCCTGACACAATGAGGAAACGCAGAGCCTGGTCCAAATATTTCACCGAATTGACGGAAAGAGGGCTCAAGCCTCAACTCTGGCACCCGACCAAACTGACCATCCTAATCAACGGCCGCAGGAAGTTCTTCGAGGACCCAGCAGACCTGGAGATTTTCATCCAAGCACACAAACCTAAGCAACAGAGCACAGGCTAGAGATAGCCGGACTAACAGATGAGTGCTGAGCTTAATGCAGATAGGTCCTTTTACTTGTCTCTCTTATACATAGGTTTATTAACCTCTAAAGCTTCTTGGTTACAAATATAATGTTTAGTTATCAGATGCTTATATCATTGTACTCTAATGCGCAATTAAATGTTAACTGCCAAAAGTAACAGGGCATGGCGGAGCCCCAGTCTCCACCTAGCCCGATAGAAAACAAGGTACAGAAATAGACGCAAAGGCAAAAATAAAGACAGGAAATGCCGGGGGGAAGAAGGGAACAAAAATTGCAAAAGCAAAAGGGAAACTCACATATACACAAATGCGTGTACGTGTGTGCATAGGTAGCTATCTACCTAAAAAAATTAAAGAGAAAAATGAGAGGCCCCCCAAGGAATCTTTCAGTATTACTGAGAAAAAAAGAACGTATAGTTCCAATGGGCACAGGTTGCCAACTCGCATGTTAAAACTGTTAAGTGTGTTAGCTTGTTATATGTTAATGTTGTTAAGGATTATTAAGTTTGTTACACCAAAACACATGTCAAACACCACCCTAGTATCAAGCCCTGGTTACCCTCTCAGAGAATGGACAGAGACTCAGCCAAGTCATGTTGTGAGGTACCACCCCACTTGATACCTCCCCCTCCAGATCGATGAGGAGCCATTAATGAGCACTCTCTGGGTACAGTTCTTCAACCAGCTGTAAATCCACCTAATGGTAGGATCATCTAGCCCGTATTTAGCCGGCTTCTCAAGAAGGATATCATGGGGGACTTTGTCAAATGCTTTGCTGAAATCAAGATATACTACGTCCATGGCATTCCCATGAGCCACTAAACTAGTAACTCGGTCAAAAAAGGAAATATGAATACTTCGGCATGACTTGTTCTTGACAAATCCATGCTGGCTCCTATCAATCACAGCATTGTTTTCTAAATGCTGACAGACTGACGGCTTTATAATCTACTCTAGAATCTTTCAAGGTATTGATGTCAGGCTGACTAGTCTGTAGTTTCCCAGTTTCTTCTTTTTCCTCTTTTTGAAGATAGGGACAACACGTGCCTCTGTCCAGTCTTCCGGCACTTCACCTGCTCTCCGAGAGTTTTAAAAAATGATAGACAGAGGTTCCGAGATTACATCTGCAAGTTCCTTCAGTCCCCTAGGATGTAATTCATCTGGCCCTGAAGACCTGAACTCGTTTAGAGTAGCCAGATGTCCTCTTACCATCTCTTTACCTATCCTGAGCTGAAATTGCTTCCCTTGACATTATTAGTGCTACTCTTGCCAGGCTGGATGTAGTTTCCCTTGTGGGAGAAGACAGAAGCAAAATAGGAGTTGAGCAATTCTGCCTTCTCTCTTTCACCTGTTAACATGTTGTCATCTTCACCGAGCAGGGACCTACCGCTTCCTTGTTGTTTCTCTTGCTTTGGACATAGCTGACCCCCCCCCCCCCTTTTGTTGTTCGCAGCATCTCTCATAAGTCTCAGCTTAGTCTGAGCTTTAGCCTCCCTGACACCAGCCCTCGTCCCCGGGCTAGTTGTCTATACTCGTCCTTGGGGATTTGTCCCTCCTTCCATTTCTTATGTGTGTCCTTTTTAATTCTCAGCTCATTAGAAAGTTCCTTGTGCAGGCACACTGGTTTCTTTAGAAGTCACCCATTTTTCTCTCTTGTTGGTTTTGTTTGCGATTGTGCTTTCAGGATCTCATTTTTCAGAAACTCCCACCCATCCCCTTTAGATTTTCTAGCTTTTCTCTGAGTTGATTAAAATCAGCTTTTCTAAAGTCCAGGGTACACGTCCGACTATGCACCGCTTTCCCTTCTCTTGATATCATGAATTCCAAGATGACATGATCACTTTCACCCAAGGTTCCCACTACTTTCACCTCATCGACCAGTTAAGAATCAAGTCCAAGATAGCCGACCTTCTCGTTCCTTCTTCCACCTTCTGAAAGTCAAGAATTTATCAGATATTCCATTCTTAGCAGTTTGATTTCCAACAGGTTTCAGAGTGGCTGAAGTCTCACATTACTACTATGTCGTGCCTCTTTGAAAGTTTTGCAATCTGGTTTAGGAAAGCATCATCCACATCTTCTGCTTGGTTTGGCAGTCTATAGTAGACTCCAACAATGGTATCAGTTTTATTTCTCTCTCCTTTTATTTTTACCCAGATGCTCTCAACATGCCTTCCATGCTCAGATTTGTGGATTTCTGTATGTATGTTTATATACATATACATACATATACATATACATATATATATACACACACACAATGCCATTCCCCCTCCCTTTCTGTTGTGTCTATTCTTTCTGAACAAGTTATACCCTTCAATTACTACATTCCAATCATGAGTCTCATCCCACCAAGTCTCAGTAATACCTATCAAATCATATTTGTCTTCCTGTATTATGATTTCAAGTTCATCCTGCTTATTTCCCATACTACTACTACTACTACTACTACTATTATTATAAGCATTTGTATAGCACCAGCTGTGTACCTGGTGCTTTACAGAACAATAAGATAGATGCGGCCCCTGCCTACGGCTTACAATCTAATACACTCGGAGGGGGAGACAAGGAGAGGGGACATAGGGAGAGACACGGGATAAACAACATTCAAGTGGATGCAAAGTCTCAGGTGCACGTGCTTGGCTTGGTTGCAGTTAGGCAGGAGTCTGCGGGGAGGGCAGACAACAAATATTGAAAGGAAAGTTCTAGCAGACATCGGGAAAGGTGGCGAGGAAGAGGTGGGTTTTGAGGAGGGATGTGAAGGTGTGGAGGGAGGGGGCAAGGCGGATGTGGGCAGGGAGGGAGTTCCAGGCACGGGGGGCAGCAAAAGAGAATGGACGAAGGCGGTTAGGGGAGACGAGGGAGGGGGTAGAGGAGGAGCGGAGAGCGTGTGCAGGAGTGTGTAAGGAGACTAGAGATGAGAGATAAGGGGGAGCCAGGTTGTGAAGGGATTTGTAGGTGAATACCAGGAGTTTGTGAAGAATGTGTTCAGGAAGGGGGAGCCAGCGAAGCGAGAAGAGGATGCACATGGTCAAAGCGACAGGCTGAGTGGATGACCCTAGCAGCAGAGTTATGGATGGAGATAAGGGGGGACAGGTGAGAGCAGGGGAGGCCAGTAAGGAGGAGGCTGCAGTAGTCAAGGCGAGAGATGACCATGGTGTGAACAAGGGTTTTGGCTGAGACAGAGAGAAAGGGGCGGATCCATCCGAGCAATGCTGTGGAGCGCGAAGCGACAGGACTTGGCAACAGAGTCGATGTAGGGTTTAAAGGAAAGGTGAGTGTCAAAGATGAAGCTCAAGTTACGGGCTTGGGGAACAGGGCGGATGGTGGCCCCATCAATAAGGATGGAGAGGGAAAAGGAAAAGGAAGGGAAGAGAGGAAAAATAAGGAGTTCAGTCTTAGCCACGTTGAGCTTGAGCTGACGTTGGGACATCCAGGCGGAGATATCAGAGAGACAGTTGACGAGGCGAGCTTGCACAGAAGGGGAGAGAGAGGGGATGGAGAGATAGAGTTGAGTGTCGTCAGCGTAGAGGTGATATTGGAAGCCATGGGAGGCAACGAGTTTGCCAAGGGACAGGGTGTACATAGAGAAGAGGAGAGGGCCCAGGACAGAGCCTTGGGGAACCCCAACTGAGAGGGAAAGGGAGGAGGAGTATAGTGCATCAGTGTATAGACATTGGATACCATGAGTATTGCACCCTAATGTGAGTATTACACCCTACAGTCTAAATTTTATTTTTTTACAATATTTTTACCCCACCTCTCCAACATCCAGTAGCTTGAGGCGGTTTACAAGTATAATCTTTAAAAAAAACATAGAAA
>QEPC01006697.1:2019565-2032213 GCA_003113815.1 Sphenodon punctatus | reverse complement strand
AAAATCCAGGCTGGGCAGGGTGGGTGGGGGGTGTCCTCCCTTCCACCCGCGCAGCCTGGACTCGGGGAGGTTTTTTGTTTTTTTTTACTTTTTTGGTGGGACTTAGACTTACATTGCAGCCATTCATTTAAATGGCTGCAATGTAAAAAAATCCGGTACCCGGAATCCGGTAACGGGACCAGATTTACCGGGTTGAATCCGATAATGCTGGTACGCCCAGTACCGGCATTATCGGATTCCGGATTTACCGGTATTCCCACCCCTATGCTGCTCCCTCCCTCCCAACTTTCAAATCCCTCCTGAAAACCTACTTCTTCTGTCACGCCTCCCCTAACTCATCGTGAGTGACACTGTATTCTCCTCCCTCCCAATCTCTCCCCTGTCACTAAGTTCAGTACGTGCACCTGCATCTTCTCAACCTCATCAACGTCTTCTTGTCTCTCCTGATGTTCACCTCTCCCTTGGCTCTCTCCGATTGTAAGCCCTCTGTGGGGTGAGGGTCTGTCTCTAACGACGGATTGCGCAGTGCCAGGGACACCGCTGGCACTAGATAGATAGATAAACCAACAACAACAACTACTAAGGGGAATATGACAGCAGTTTTCAGGTATTTAAAAGGCTGACATAAAAAGATAAACCGTTCTCTACTGTACCAGGGAAGAAACAAGGAGGAGGAACAGGAAAATCTAGTAATTGTACAGAGCCAGGTACATTGCTGGCACTATATAACTGAACAATAACAATAACACAGGGGAGGTTTGCTATTTTCTCTAAAAGACAGACAAGACACGACACCTGAAAGCAATGCAAACTTACGTATGTTGGAGTCTCCAAAGAATCTGTGTTCACCAGAACGGGAGGTGGATTGGCCTTCAAACAGAAAAAGAAAAGGGTAAAATTAATAATTGAACACCAATCCAAAGCAGGGCCAAAAGAGAGCCACTACCCTTTCTTAATTTGTGATCAGAATTGTGTCTCAAAATCCTGCTAGAAATAAGTCAAGTTGAAAAGCCCAAAACACCAGCTCACCTTCAAGCTGTTTTCTCATGACTGGCTCCCCCCATCCCCAGCCGAGATAGATGAAACTGAACAAACTAGCTTTGAGGTTTACACAGGATTCTGCTTCTTTCAAAGGGAAGGAACCTTTTCCTGTATATGCAAATACCTCCCCAAAGTATCAGTATTATCAGTATTCGGCGTATATGTAAGACCTGGCTGTTCCGTCAGGCTTTCGGCAAGGGGTGGGGGTGTTTCCCCACATACTGTATTTTTAATTTTTTTTAAAAAATGTTATATTGTTTTTATTGAATGTTGTTCACCGCCCCGGGCTGCCCTGAGGGCAGGAGGGGCGGGATATAAATGTTAAATAAATAAATAAATAATCAATCGTTTACAGAGCCCCAGCATTTTGCCTGGCACCAATCAGTCGTCAGACAGGTTCCTGCTCTGGGGCCCACAATGGACTGTGAACAGAAAGGAAGATGGGGATACGTTTACGAAGTCGAGAAGTCACAAGTGCACGTGCTTAGTTTCGCTGCACAGGAGAAGGGGACTTTGAATGATAGGACAGGAGAAGTCATTTTTAACCAGTCAGGTCTTTCCAAACTCATACACGTGCTGGTGTGGATCTCTCTCAGTTCCTGTGTCTTTGGGATTGCCCCTCAGATTCTGGCTGCACCTTATGCCTGGAACTCTAGTTCATCCCTGCTCAGAGCAGATAGAGTTGACAGTTGTGTCAAATGCTAAGAGTTTTGTTTACACCGTCATCTTCACCTTTGCTAGAGCAGCAGTGGGAGCATTCAAGAAAACCCTCAGTGGAGGGATAGCAGCCTCCGCTTACGTCCATGCTAGAAAAACAATTGACCCTATTTCACGTCTGTCTGGCAACAGTTCCGTTGTACTGGTATAGTACAGCTCTGCCCCTCACTAGGGTAAGCCAAAATGAGATCTCTTTTCAAGGGAAGGCTATAAAAGCTTTTCCGACTCAACCGTAATTTTACAGAAGGAATGCAATCACTGTCTTTGCTTAGTCTCGAGGGAAGTCAGTCACATCTTCTAGCAGATTAGCAGCTGCTGCTGACTCTCTCTCTGTATAAAATGAGTCAACTGGGAATATGGACAGAACATGAAAGAATGCAGTTTGCTCTTCCAACTCGTATTTAAAGTTCCCATTTAAAAAAAAGGAAAACCCCAATGTGCTGACTTTGTAAAGATTTAATGGCAAATAAACCCCCAAAATCTTGCAGCCTTCTTATTGCACAAAGGCTCTTAACCTAGCTCTGTAAAGGGGTGGGAAGGAAGGAGAGCAGCCAGAACATAGAGATCACATGCATAGGATGTTGTTGAGGAGCCTTGGAGTTCCACTTATTATGCTGATTAGTCACCTCTTTTTCCATTTAAGAAAAATAATTAGCATTTTTTTAAAATGCAAGAGTCAGAAACCCTTTTAAGGGGCACTTGTAAATATCTACCAAGAATATTTGGTGTCTCCCAAATTGAAGGCAGGCTATGAAGGCGTAATATAGTACATGCCTCATGCCAATCACAACAACTGTGGCCAGTAACGTTATTCTTCTATTCATATATTAATTATTGTTATATGCCAGCAGTGTCCCTGGCACTGTAGAGTTAGTAGTTACAGACAGGTCCCTACCCCAAAGGCCTTACAATCTAAGAGACAAGCAAGGGGGGAACATCAGAAGAGACAAGGAGACATTCATGAGTTTGAGAAGATGCAGGTGCATGTGTTTAATTAGTAAGTGTAACTTTTTATTTATATTTATTTTAAAAAAATTCTACCCTGCCCCTCCTGCCATAGGCAGCTTTTAAGCTAGTAGCTTAATAAAATTTGTAAAAAATCATGCAAAAGTGTATACATTTTAACATGCTGATAAATTTAACTTTAAAATTCAACACGGTGATAAAAAGGCATAAGACAGATAGAGGAAAATGGATCCAAGTTAGCAATCTCATGATCCAAAAGAGAGAGCTGATTATGACATCTCATTCCAGGTCTACAAATTGGCAGCATCCACCTTCTGCTTCATAGTTTCCATTAAGCAGATAATTTATTTTAAAATATCTTTACGAGAAAGCCATATTCTAGATCATCAGATGCATACTTGTTTTATGGACAATTAAAAACACTAACTGAATACCGCAACATTATATATGTGTTTAAAAATGCAGAGTCCCATGAGGTTATGAAGACTAAACTTTGGCATCATTTTAGTAAGCTTAGGGTTTTGATAAACCATATAAAATTAATGTTTTAGCAGTACTGGATTGTTTTGGTTTTTAGAAATAATTATTTATTATATTCAATGTAGCTAAAGAAACATGGCGCTGCTCAAGTTAAAGAAAATGTTACTGCCAAATATTAAGAGATCACAAACATCTTCAGAGTCCAAAGACACAAAGTTACATATCAGAAGTCAAAATAATCGAATATTTTCAGAAAATGGCCCAAACCAATGGCTTCAGGTGTGAAAATCCTACTATGGAAAAGCACTGCTGCCAGACATAGCCATGCAATGGTATCAGGTTGGTGACAGCAGCCTCAAGCTCAAGTCAAGAAAGGAGAGCACTGATTAAATTAAATTATTCAATATGATCAAAACCAATGCAACAGCACATACTGAAGTTATGAACTAATACAAATAAGCAGATAGGGATTATGAAAATACCAGTTCCAAACCAAAATGTTTATGAAAATGATATCTTTGAACACATCTTCACCTTAATTTTGTTGTAACCGTTTCAGTATTTGTATATAGCTATTATGTCCCCCCGCCCCCCAATATTCCCCGTGAGGTCTCACCAGTGCCAAGCAAAGCAGCAGCAGCAGCACCTTCCATGTCTTGGAAACAACACACTGGTTAGTGCAGCCCAAAACAGCGCTGGCCTTTTTTGCAACAGCGTATCCCATTATTGACTTCTCATCCTCCGCTTATGAGCCATCGTAACTCCCACATCCGTCCGTGCACTGCCACCGCCGCCACATCCGTCCGTGCACTGCCACTGCCGCCACTCGCAGATCCGTCCGTGCACTGCCACTGCCGCCACTCGCAGATCCGTCCGTGCACTGCCACTGCCGCCACATCCGTCCGTGTACTGCCACTGCCGCCACTCGCAGATCCGTCCGTGCACTGCCACTGCCGCCACTCGCAGATCCGTCCGTGCACTGCCACTGCCACCACTCGAAGATCCGTCCGTGCACTGCCACTGCCGCCACTGCCTAGTCAGTTACTAGATCTGTTCGTACACTGCCACTGCCGAGTCAGTTATGCTCTGCGATATATATATTTGTTTGTGGTGGTTCCTGTGTGTAGTATTTTGCATTTGTTTTTGTTAAATCTTGTGTCTTCCAGCCCAGCTCTCCTGTTCATTTTGTATATTCTAACCCTGTCCTCGAGAGTATATGCAACCCGCCTGTCAAGGTATGGGAGAAGAAAGAGATCCAGAGCCTAAGGGCTTATACCTCAGAACTGTTAATGGCAGGCTCAAATGCCAAGGCCAGAGATCATCATTGGAGCCCTTCAAGAACCACAGACAACTCCAGTACCAAGTACAAGGGCTCCCTACCCAGGAATAGACTGCAGTAGTCAGAACCAGGGGGAAATGGCCACGGCATAAGGGACAGACACACTGAGTGTGGGGAAAACACAGCCAGAAATACACAAGGACTAGATTAGGGACGAGAGGTTCTACTCAGCCTATGAGAACCAACCCCAATAGAACTTCAGGGGTCAAGGCTACAAGGGACTAGTCAGGAAAGGAGTAAGAGCTATGAGAGAGGGAAGACAGCTAATGACTAAGACTTACCACACTGGCAGAATCAGTGGCAAATTCAAATCCTAGGGATCGAAGCCCTTCACCTTGTGTTTGAGTTGGCCAGGGACAGAATTGGGTGCTGCTGGTGTACCGTGGTCCTTCCTGCCCGGCAGCATCCCTCGCCGCTCTAGCGGAGCTGGTGTCAGCAGTGGTGTTGTGTTGCACTCCCCGAGGACTGTGGTCCTGGGGGATCTCAACATTCACGCCGGCACTGGCCTTGTGGGGGTAGAGCGGGCATTCATGGCTGCCATGGCAACCATGGGCCTGTCCCAGACGGTTAGCGGCCCCACATGAGAGGGGGCATATGTTCGACCTGGTGTTCTGCTTCGGCCTTGAGGCAGTGTCATGGGATTGGGGCTCTGTACCCCACTCTAGGCTGCTGTGACTCAGTTTCCCTGGCTTGCAGCTCTCACTGGATAAGCTCTCTCTCTCTAGAACTGATTGAGCCTGCAAGAGGAAACCTTCTTGTCACCTTTTCAGCCACCGAGCTTCCCAGCACAGTCGCTCTCTCTCTCTCTCTCTAGGTTCGTCTGTGTTTGTAAACACAGAATTAACCCCAAACTGTGTCTCACCAATGTTAGGATTAGCAATTCCACTGGGCCATACGAAGTTCAGTAAAAGTAGTTTAATGAGTAAATCATGAATAAGCTCCAGTACAAGATTATACTCGAGAGTGCAGAAATCAAAGGGTATTTCAGTTCATGACACAGCCAGAGATGGAAAGTTGGGCTGGGTCACAGTCTTTAGAGTTTCCAAAAGGTCTTACTTCATAGTTCCATTTGATGCAGCTCTCCTCTGGCTGGTAAGATCTGCTGATCTCCTCCACACTCAGAGAATAGCAAGATTGCCTCCTCTTTGTCTTGTCTCCCCCCCCATTAAGTACCCTTTCAGGGTCCTTTGTCTGATTTTCCCGCCCGGTGACTGTGTGGTTTCAGTCACGTCTACAGGAAGAAATTCATTTGCACCTCAGTGGTCTCTGGCTAGTGTCTGCAGAGGTGTTTGGGCTTTTCTGAATACACATTCGGCATGACTTTGTATTCCTCCATTGCACAAAGTGAGTTTCCAGTTCTCAGCTTTCACATTACATACATGTTTAACCTTTACCTTTACATATTTGTTAGACCTGTAGTCTACATGTAGCCCAGTATCTCCTTCTGACAGTTGGTTGATACGGTAGTGGGCGAAGTAAGTTCTATGCCCTTGTCATGGACGGATCATTACCTCTGCAGACCAGGTTCCTAGAGCATGGCAGCCCCCGGAAAGAAGTGAGACCTATTAGGTTGGTCCATCTCTAAAGGCTGATGGAACCATGACAGTTCCAGGAAGCCCTGCGGGAAAAGTCCTTAGACCTTGAAGGCCGTTCGGCTGAGGATCTTGTTCAAGCTTGGACCACCTTGCTGGGTGGGGCCATTGATTGGGTGGCTCCCAGGTGTCTGGTCCTGCCGCTTCATCACCTTAGAGCTCCTTGGTTTACTGAGGAGCTGCGGTGTTTGAAGCGGGAAGGGTGGCAGTTAGAGCGCCGCTGGCGCCGCTCTCTTGCTGAATTCGATTGGCTGCAGCATCGGACCCATTTGCCGTCCCATGCTGCGGCCATGAGGACGGCAAAGAAGGCATTCTTTGCCGCCCTCATAGCTGCTGCGAAGTCACGTCCACTGGAGCTTTCCGGGTGGTGAGGTGGCTGGTCAGTCCAGTCTCCCTCCGCCTGGAGGGGGAGGTTTCCCAAGCCTGTTGTGAGGAGTTTGTAAACTACTTCGCAGATAAGATCGCTCTAATTCAGCACGATTTCAGGGCCAGGACTGATGCAGAAGAAGGAGAGCTGAGGTTTATGGATCCATCAGGTCCATTTTTGTGGGATCAGTTTCAGGAAGTGACGCTGGCTGTTCTGGGGTCTGTTAGGGCTACATTTTGTGAACTAGATCCATGCCCGTCCTGGTTGGTGAAAGCCTCCAGGGAGACTTTGGACTAGTGCTGGCGGGAGCGATCAATGCCTCCCTTCGGGAGGACAGGGTGTCGGACTGCCTCAAGGAGGCGGTGGTGTGGCCTCTGCTCAAAAAGCCATCCTTGGACATTGATTCCCTCGCCAGCTACTGACCTGTTTCTAACCTTCCCTTTTTAGGGAAGGTTATTGAATGGGTGGGGGCCCAGCAGTTCCATGGCCATCTGGATAGCATCGGTTTTCTGGATCCTTTTCAATCAGGTTTTTGTCCAGGATATGGCACCAAAACTATGTTGGTGGCCTTGGTAGACGACCTCCACCAGAGATGGATTTAGAACATTCAACACTTTTTATTAATTATTATTATTATTTTATTTTTCAACTTAATACCCCGCCCCTCCTGCCATCAGGCAGCCCAGGGCAGCTCACAATATAAAAACACAAATAAAATCCAATATAAAACATTTTAAAAAACTGCCAAAGGGAGGGCGACATTTAACACCCTCCCCTCCACCAAACACCTGGCTGAACAGCCAGGTCTTAACTTTTCCGAAAAGAAGGGAGGTCCGGGGCCAGCCGCACCCCCACCAGAAGGGAGTTCCACAGCCGCGGCACGGCCACCGAGAATGCCTTCTCCTGCGTGGCCCCCAGAAGACTCGGGAGACCTTGAGCAGGGCACCCCCAAACGACTGCAGGGGTTGATCCAGCATCTGGGGGGGTGAGGGGGCCCCGCAGGTAGGCAAGGCCTAGACTGTTTAGGGCTTTATAGGTCAAAACCAACACCCTGAAGTGGGCCCGGAACACTATCGGCAGCCAGTGCAGAGCACGGAGCACCGGTGTTATGTGCTCCTGGTGGCACAATCCCACCAAGAGACGGACCGCCGCATTCTGCACTAGCTGCAGTCTCTGAGCCGTTGTTATGGGTAGCCCTACATAGAGGGCGTTACCATAATCTAGAGGTCGGAGTCATACAGCCGAAGCCGCCGCACCAGATGTAATTGGCGAAAGGTACTCTTCGTCACAGCCTCCACCTGGACATCAAGGTGGAGCTGCGCATTGAGGAGCACCCCCAGACTCCGCACCTGGGGACCCAATGGGGGTCATTACCCCCATCGCCTTACACACCAGAATTACCTCCGTCTTGTCAGGATTCAACCTCAGTCGGTTGGCCCTCATCCAGTCCCCCACAGCAGTCAGACATGGGGTAAGCACCGAGACTGCAAGGCTTGGGTCTGTTGTAAAAGAGAGGTACAGATGGGTGTCATCTGCATATTGATGACACTGCATGCCAAACCTCCTAATCACCACCAAGTGGCTGCATATATACACGCTGAACAGAAGAGGGGACAAGACAGAACCCTGCGGGACACCACATGAGAAGTCTCGGTATGATGAAAAACGTTCTCCAAGTACCACTTGCTGAGTACTTCCTGCTAGGAATAAGCAGAACCATTCAAGAACAGTCCTGCTCACTCCTGCACAGTCCTGCAGGCGCGTCACCAACATCTCATGGTCAACGGTATCAAACGCAGCCTAAAGATCTACCACCACCAACAGGGTCGACCAACCCCGGTCTAATTCTTGGTGCAGGTCATCCACCAAGGCCATGAGCGCAGTCTCGTTGCCATATCCCGGATGAAATCCTGACTGGGAGGGATCAAAAAACCCAATGTGATCCAGATGCCACTGCAGCTGCTGGACCACTACCCGTTCAATAACCTTCCCTAAAAGGGGAAGGTTAGAGATAGGCCGATAGCTGGCAAGGGAGTCAATGTCAAGCAATGGTTTCTTGAGCAGAGGCCGCACCATCGAGACAGCCCAGCACTCTGCCCTCCCAAAGGGAGGCACTGACAACCCCTGCCAGCAACGGCCCCATTGTCTCCCTGCAAGATTTCACTAGCCAGGACAGGCACAGGTCTAATTCACAAGAAGTGCCCCTATCTGCCCCAAGGACCCCGAGTACATCAGCGGGCACCACCAACTGGAATTGATCCCACAGAATTGAACAAGATGGGGCTTCCATAACCTCTGGCTCTCCTAATGTAATAAGTGCAGCATCGAAGTCATGGTGAATACGAGCTATTTTATCCACAAAATAGTACACAAACATGTCACAGCGAGCCGTAGATGACTCCACTCCCTAGGTGGAGGGAGGCCGGACTGACCAACCGTCGCACCACCTGGAAAAGCTCAGCTGGATGGGACTTAGCGGATGCTCTGAGGGCAACGGGTAACTCTTTTTTTGCTGTCCTCATAGCCACAGCATAGGCTCGTAAAGTAGCTCTATGCAGCATTCTGTCGGCTTCAGTGCAAAAGTGGCTCCACCGTCACTCCAACTGCCACCCGTTCTGCTTCAGCGCCCGCAGGTCCTCTGAATACTAAGGAGGCCTGTGGTGCTGTCGCCTGGGAAGTGGACGTCTAGGAGCCGTCCGATCAATGGTCTCAGTTAGCAAGGTGTTCCAGAAAGCCACGAGGTCAATGAGACTGTTGTCAAAATCAGACGGTATCTCCCCCAGAGCCCTCCGGAACCGCTCTGGTTCCATCAATCTCCGGGGGCGAACCATATGAAATGGTTCCCTATCCATCCGGGGGCAGACATGCACCAGAAGAGAGGTCTGCAGGAGGTAATGGTCCGTCCATGACAAGGACTGATATCTCCCCCAATAATGGAACACCTGCCTCAAGGCCGGTGCAAAACATGAGATCCAGAGTATGCCTCCCCCCCCCCCCGATGTGTTGGACCACTAACCACCTTGGACAGGTCCACAGTTGCCATGGCGGCCATGAACTCATGGTCTATGCCCCCAAGGGGGGCATCAGCGTAAATGTTGAAGTCCCCCAAGACTAATGTCTTCGGGAACCACACCCTCCCCCCCCCCCCNGATACCAGCTCCATCAGAGCATGCAGAGAGTCTGTTGTACAGGTAGGTACACAGTATACAAGCAGCACTCCTAAATTGTCCCCTGCCAAATCAAACACAAGGTGAAGGACCTCCATACCAACCACGGTTTGCACCAGATACCTCCTCACAGACCATCCCTCTTTAAAAATCATGGCTACACCCCCCCCACCTCCACCCCCCGTGGCTTATGCTGCACGGAATACCCGGCCAGAACAAGGTCAACTAGAATAGGCCCCGACTCGAGGTCCAGCCAGGTTTCCATGATACATACGAGACAGGCGGATGAGTCCAGGATCAACTCCTGGACAGCTGTTGCTTTATTCGCCACTGACCTCACGTTCAACAGCAGCACCACTTCTGGTCCTATTAGATCTCTTGGCAGTATTTGATACGGTGGACCATGGGTTGCTTTTGAGACGGTTGTGGATCCTGGGGGTGTGGATGGGACTGTCTTAGGATGGCTCTGCTCATTCCTCTCGGGGAGAAGCCAGCGGGTGGTGCTGAGGGAAGAAACATCTGACCCCCGGAATTCTGCTTGTGGCGTACCGCAAGGTTCGATTCTGTCTCAACTTTTATTTAACATCTATACGCAACCCCTGTGTGAGGTCGTGAGACAGTTTGGTGTGCGTTGCCACCAGTATGTTGATGATACCCAGCAAACCCAGATCCTGCAGTCTTGGTGCTTTCCCAGTGCTTGCTATCAGTGAGTGACTGGATGAGACTGAGCAGACTGAAGTTGAACCCCAGTAAGATGGAGGTGATGTTGGTGGGTTGGGCAGTGGAGGTCATGGCTCCCCTTGTGGAGGGGGATCTGCCCCCCGCTGGCCCCGCAGGTGCGGAGTTTGGGGGGGTCCTACTGGACCCTGGCCTCTGCCTGGGTAGTAGCAGTAGCAGTATTTGATTGTATTAGCAATCTCTGCTATACTATAGTATTAAAACATCAAAGAAATAGAAAGCAAGATAAAAACAGAGGAGAAGTGCCTATCAAAATTATAAAAATAGTAAAACATAAAGGAGCACATATTAGTTTGTTCTGTAAATGGAGAATAAACACATCAAACCATAAATTCAGTACTCTCCTTCAAGAAAATTCATACTCCTTTGTAAATTCAACAGTAATCGAACTAGACCCCTTTAATCTTTTTCTCAGTCAAGATAAGGAATATCAAAGCTTCTTTGCCTTCACTCATGTTGCCCCTATGCCTGAACTACTTCCCTTAACACACGTGCTCTCCTCCCTTCCGGTCAACAATGCAAGTCCTCAAAGGTCTACCTCTTCCACCAACCTTTCCCTTTCTCCTCATCCCCATAGATTGCCCAATTATGTTTATCCTCAGGATCCCCCTTCTACTGCCCTGTAACTAGGCCAAGTATGTGCACCTGCAGCTTCTCACCTTCATGAATGTCTCCCTGTCTCCGCTATGTGCCTCTCCTTATCTCCCCTGAGCTCCTGGGAGAATATTCAAGAGAAAGGGTTTGCTACGATCCCAGCTGGTTTGTTTCTTTATTTTGTGGCATTTTATGCTGCACCCTCCCACACAACAGCAGCTTAGGGCGGCTCACAACATCTTAAAAATCACAATAAAATCAACAGTTAAAATGACAACTAAATATTTAAAAACATAAAATGACTAAAAAGTGGACCAAAGCCCCTCCCCTGCTCCCATCCCCAAAGGCCTAGAGCTGGCCGCTAGATAGGGGGGCCAGACCTCCCCTTTAAAAGAGGACGCTTATGAAAAAGATATGTTGCAGGGCTGCGTTGATTCCAGTGCAGCCCCGCACCATGGATTTTTCATAGGTGTCCTCTTTTAAAGGGGAGGGCTGGCCCCTCTAGCGCTCGATGGTGCCACAATACCTAGAAGTGGGTCTTGGTAAGAGAAGAACACTGTTTCCTGCACCAGATTCCCCTGTTCCTGGCAGAAACAAACCGACAGGATTAGAATGCTACAAGGAATGGAGCTTCAGAGGCTTGTTCAGAAAAGAGTTATGATGTTCAGTTTCTCCACTGCAGGCAGATTAACTGACCGATTTTATTCCCTGTACTATAAAAATGATTAAGTATTTAGTTTTTATGACTGCTGCACCTAACACGAAATTTAGAAATCATCTCTGTTGGATCTCTGGTCTTAATGGGATCTGAATTTACCAAGGATGCTGCGTATCAACATACTGTAGTTTCACAACAAAACCCGTTGTAAACTACACTGCTTTTCAGATTCCACATTGTTCAACAGAAAGTAGGTTAAGACTTTGGGCATTTGGTTGTTTTTTCCCCAGACTTGGAAGGTTCAGGAAATGGCACCTGTGTAATGCTTCTTCTTCATGTTAGATTTTAGTGTCATGTAGTATTTTTATTATTTTTGTGGAAGTTTGTCAACAGACCTAATTCTACACTTTTTTGGCACACGTAAACCCACTATGCAAGGATTACAATACTAGTGCTACTGTCACCATTTCTGAAAATTCTATAATGCGTTTGCCTAGGGACTGGGTGTAGATAGAGAAGAGGAGAGGACCAAGGACAGAGCCTTGGGGAACCCCGACTGAGAGGGGTAGGGAGGAGGAGGGGGAGGAGTTAGGAAGAGATACATTGAAGGAGCGGTCAGAAAGGTAGGAGGAGAACTAGTCAAGGACAGAGTCCCGAAATCCAAGGGAGTGGAGCGATTCAAGCAGGAGCGAGTGGTCAACCGTGTCGAAGGCAGCAGAGAGATCAAGGAGAACAAGAATAAAGGCGGTTAGATTTAGCCACAAGAAGATCATTGGTGATCTTAGCAAGAGCGGTTTCAGTGGAGTGAAGGAGGCGGAAGCCAGATTGATGGGGGTCAAGGGAGGAGTTGGCGGAGAGGAGGTCGAGGCAACGGGAGTAGACAACCCGTTCAAGGAGTTTGGAAGCAAAAGGGAGGAGCGAGACAGGATGGTAATTAGAGGGTTCAGAGGGATCCAGAGTGGACTTTTTGAGGATGGGGGAGACAGTGG